>JAOYSI010045277.1:0-14363 GCA_025775065.1 Hiodon alosoides | reverse complement strand
AACTGCAGTCTATATCAAGCAACTGGGATTCAGTGTCAGACAGGTAACAGCAAACAAACTCCAAGACGCAGGGACCTGGTGAAACGGCTTGTTATTTTACTGCCTGTGTTTTTTGACTTATTTATATAAGCTGCACAGAATCAATGCTTTTCTGACGCAACAGTGGTTCTAAAACTGTTCATGTTCATGAATGATTACTGATAACCTTAATACCCGATCGTCCCTATGTTTTTATATTTTTTGTCTTTCAGTTCCAAATCTAGGGTTTGAGAGGGAGATGACGTGTCGGACATGGGGGCAGTATAACTATGAGACCTTTGATGGGCTGTACTACTATTTCCCTGGCAAATGCTCCTACACTCTGGTGCGAGACTGTGAAGACACCACTCAGTCCAGTGCCCTTGTTCAGGTAAGCCCGTGTTAGAGTCGTATGCACTTCCAAAAGCGAATCATTTATTGGTGCAGGGCTTAGTCTCTGATTGGTCGATCGCAGTCTGCATTAACCTGACAGGTTACGGCTGGCTATGGGGACACTAGACCTGGCACATGTCAGGAAGTGGAAGTGTGTCTCTGGATGACCCCCATAAAAGGATACTTTCGTTTACTCCATGTACCACCATGCCGAAATTGATATTAAAATAATGCTAAAATAAGGCCCAACAATAAGAAATAATAACATTTGAAAATAATTTTTTTGTATCTTATTACCTGTATACAGAGATCCAGCTATAACTCTAAGCTGTCAAAGACCCAGCGTCAATCGGAAAGACAGCACTTACCAGTTTTACATTGTATTGTGTGACTTGGTTGGGGATTGAATCCAAAACCTTCTGACTCAGACCAAAATATGTACCCCAAAAAATAATATTATACTTTAGAAATGTAACCAGTTTTAGCCATGATAGTTTAATGCAATGGTGAGAACCAAAGATAACATATCAGCAGCAACATGACAGCCATTTCATATTTAACCAATGTTTCGCTGAGAGAACCCCATGTGAGTTTGGACAGCATGGGAAATCTGTGTTACGCTCACTTGTAACAGTCATGGGTAAAAAAAAAGCGTTACTGGACTCCCGAAGCTTTTTTTAGTAATTGCATTTTTTCCCTCTCAGGATTTCTTATTCCCAGGCCCTCCTTTCTGGCAAGAGGCGTAAAATTGGTTCTACAGTCCTAGCCTGAGGAAAATATTTACTCCGAAAATTAGTGAAAACGATCTCATTATTAGAGTAATTTATGTCAATTAGAGTTTAATGCCGTAATTACCTTGGTCTGGTACTCCAAGATCAAGAACAGAATTGACTTTGTTCAGTGACCCACTAAAAGGCCTTGTTTTTTTAGGAAATACGGAGAGGAACTGCTTAAGAGAACCATTTATTACTGTTTACTAAAGTGCAAATATCGTTTGTCAAGCTATCAAGTAGAGCCGGCTGTGATTGCCAGCGCTTTCGAGATGTCTGTTCTGTCAGTGTGCGACTCAGCCTAAAGAACGGCGCTTGAAGACTCAGACTATCTCTGAGCTCCGGTACCTTTTGCAGGTTCACAACGATCCGGACTGTGGGGTGTCCCCGTACTCTTGTGCACGCTCAGTCAGCATCTTCCTTCCATGGGAGGGGGAGATCAGGTTGCAGAAGAACAATGTTACCTTCAAAGGACAAAGGTGCTCAAATTATGCTTAATTTTATGCTAGGGCTAAAGGCAATGCGTTAGCTGAACGTTTTCTTAACGATATTTGCAGAACTGCCGTCAATCGTGAAAATACATGCTTACGATGCGGTTTTGCGACGTGACATCACATTGACATGCCGTTTGACCACTCCCTTCTCAGCGTTCTGCTTCCTCACGTCATCCACGACCTGGAGATCGAAAGGATATCCCAGTACATCCTGGTGACCCAGCAGCGTGGCTTCACCCTGGCCTGGGAGGGCGGGAGTTCCTCCGTTTACATCAAGTTCAGCCCCGAGTATGTGGGCAGGACGTGTGGACTGTGTGGAAACTTCAATGCAGACGTTCAGGATGACCTCCGGACGAGTTACGGTGAGTAGACCAAAAGGCTGTCCTGGGGTGCTGAACTGCAGACAGCCACAGAGCTGATAGAGCTTGCCAAATTAGGCCAAATCACAAAAGTGTTCTTCAGTAGACTGGCAGAAGTTGCAGGGGCGAGCTGTGCTTGTGGTTGTTCTGTGATGCCTCCACTGAATGCGTCCTCCTCTCCGTAGGGGTCTTCACGCAAGACCTGGCCATGTTTGGGAACAGCTGGGTGGAGCTGCAGCCCCAGCAGGTCGCATGTCCCATGGTGCCCTCTCCCTACCCCTCCCCGTGTGCCACACAGGACCCCCAACTCCTGCAGGTAAATAAAACAAGATCTGCTGCACTGGTTCCCCCCCATTCGTCATCCGAACGGACAGCGTCGCCATTTCAGCCTTTGCCATTTCATTACAGCCACACGTAATGAAGAACCATTAAGTCATTTTCCTTTGCGACTGTAAAATGTGACTTGTGACTTCCATGTAACTCTTCAGAAAGTGAAAGAGGTGTGTGCATCCCTGCTGGAGGAACCATTCCAATCCTGCCATGAGTTTGTCAGCCCGATGTCCTACATGGCCAGCTGCTCCAATGACCTCTGCCTGTACGTACTGGACAAGACGGTTTTAACGGAGGATAACATCCGCCATTGTCGGGCTATGTCCACATCTGCCCAGTCTCTCTCTCTCTCTGGTGTATTCTGTGAGGGCCGTGTGCGTCTACACAGAGCGGAAGTCCATTTCCCTGCCTTTGTGTTGGTTTGTCCCTATCAGCTCCGGCCCGAATGGGGACGTGGTGTGCCAGGTGCTGACGGAGTACGCCCGGGCCTGTGCTCACGCTGAACATCCGCTGCACGGCTGGAGAGAGCGGATACCACAGTGCGGTACGGCCCCTGCCTCTCACTCTCCGTCACGCAAGTCATCAATAAGGCCAATAAAAAGGCAATGAAAACCATGCTCGGTCACTGACCATTCAGCATTCCAGTTGTGGTCGTACAATAGAAGACTGAATGCCGAATGATTTCCTCAGAGCTCCAATTCGAGGCAACACTGACTGGCTATTTTTCGAACCCGAGCTATTTCAGTGGATCCACTGTAACAGGCCTTGCAGATAGCACTGACAGACCTGCGGCGCTCTCTCTCTCTCTCTCTCTCTCTCTCTCCTGCAGCTCTGCCATGCCCCACGGAACTTCTGTACAGAGAATGCATCTCCTGCTGCCCCGTCTCCTGCAACGTGGATCGGACGTGCATCGACAGCAAGCTGCAGTGCCTGGACGGCTGTTACTGCCCCCAAGGTGAGGAAGGGCACGTGAGACCGCACCTCTGATCTGAACCGCGCGCCTCAGCCGGGCTCATGCACATTCTCCTCTGCAGATCAGATCTACGAGCATGGGAGGTGTGTGGCCACCTCAGACTGTCCCTGCGAATATCATGGCATGATTTACCCCTCAGGACAAGTGGTTCAAGAAGAGTGCAACAACTGGTCAGTCTCTCCCACTCTCTGTTATCGGTATCTATTAACAGGGGAATTATGTTCATGTGTCTTCAGCTGTTACATCTGTAAGATTTCTCCCTATTTTAGCACATGCCATGGAGGAGTTTGGAACTGCACAGACTACAGCTGTCCAGGTATGTCTTGTAGACAATACCAGGAAACAGAAAACCCATCCCTCCTGGCGGGCAAAGACTGTTTTTCTAAATTCTTTCTTTTCTTTTTTTTCTTTCAGGAGAATGCTCTGTGACTGGAGACATTTACTTTCAGACCTTTGATGGACATGTGTACACATTCCAAGCTACGTGCCAATACGTTTTGGCCAAAAGTCGCAGTTCGGGAAGGTTTACTGTCACTGTACAAAACACCCCATGTGGACCGGTAAGCTGTATGCCAATCACACTGAATTCAGTTTCCGGCTGACTGACATCAACTGTGAACAGACAGCGTGTTACTTATAAAACATCTGATCACTTCGAAACTTGACGATAAATTGTCCTTCAAATATCTCCCTCCAGTATCTCAGAAAATTTTCCATAAAGTGACGTAAAGGCCTTGATGAATGCTCGCCTCTGTCTCCTTTTTAAGCATCAAGTTTCAAACCGGTTCATTCTATCTATGTAGCTACAATTATCATACAAAAACTGAATTTGTGGTAATGTGTTTACACGAAACGTTTTGCGACGTTGCAAATTAACGTAATCGCGCAGCATTTCAAAACGTTTCAGCGCTTTGGCTCTGACTGTTATGGCCAGTGGAAGAGATGAAAAGGGCCCCTGAAACACATCTGTGTCACGATCAAACCCTTCTTACGCTGCGACGGATAAAACACGAGAAGGAACAAAGGGCTGGGATCCTCTCCATCTCAAAGCCGCCAATTTCCCATGATGTTAAAATTCAACGTGCAGCAAGTAGCCTCGGGATACAATGACAGACACATTCTAGACGGGGGAATCGGACAGGCAATTGCCTTGGATTACCTTATCTGGCTCCTGAGTGACGGAGCAAATGTCTTTGTAGTTAGCGGAGGAAGAGTGGTTTCTGGATAAAGAGGAGGTTCAGTGAAGCGGGTGGCGAAAGGAAACTGCCAGAGAGCGCACCTACTGATCAGACAGTGCTGGTTATGAAAGGAATAATTCATAGGCGCTGGTGATTCACTGGAGGTAGAATTTCTCCTGCCACACGAACGCGCCCAGGATAAAGATCGAAAGACTTGTTTCTGAACTATTTCCTTACATAGATTCGGTTCATTGGACCCAAACTGGAACGGAATACAGTTTTGTTGGCTATGTTTTATTTTGAGATTTTGGTGATTGACATCCTGAGGAGGTTTAAGAATTCTTTAGGATAGTATGCTCATGACTAACTAGCAACTCTGAATGAGGAGGTGTTTGGCTGAGAGAATGTTTTATTCATTATTGGCAATAGCCTACTGAAAATAAACCAGTAGTTTACATAGAAATTTCTTAAAACCTTATTACAGGTTGCTCCCATCCTAATGTGTAGCAGTTAATATTTTCTTTTGACATCATGACCTAAATGTTTCTGACACCTTTTCCACAGTTTTATGGTGAATCTGTCCTGGCATGCATTGATATTTCCAATCAAAAATCCCTGTTTCGTTCACAGAATCTGGATGGGGCTTGCATCCAATCAGTTAACCTGGTTGTTGATGAGGATCCAAGGATGGAGATTACACTGACTCACAGTGGGGAGGTCTTCATGTCTAGCCAGTACAGGATCTCCCTGCCGTACTCCGACGGTAACCTCACAATCGTGACCTGAACTGCATCATCAGCCCTGGTTTTCATTCATATCCCAACTGCTGTGCCAAAGGATTGAATGCTACTTACAAAATGCTTTAATATACTGGTTCACAAAATATTACTATCTGTCCGGGTGGTAGCTCCCGTATTTCTCTGTTCAGTTTTTTTTTTTTCCGTTTTAAATCAAGCCGTAGAGGTCTAATAAGAGTGATAAAATTTGTAGCATTGGGCCACAGACCCTTTTTAATATAGTTATGGACATGCCACACGGAGGAGCCAAACTTACCAGATGTTCTGTTTTTATCTCCAGAGGTTTTTCACATCCAGGAGCTATCCTCCATGTTCCTGCAGGTGAGGGCGACACCTGGCCTGCGTCTGCAGTACAACTGGAGGGAATTCCGCCTCTACCTGCAGCTGGACGAGTTCTGGAAGGATGACACTGTAGGGTTGTGTGGAACCTTCAACGGGAACATTCAGGATGACTTCCTGTAAGCATTTCCCTATGCCCACAATGCCCCTCCCACCATCAGGGTATCCTCGCCTCTCCTGCGTCAGTAGTCATTTCCCGCTTTGCCCTGCAATCGTGGCTTCTCTCTGGATCTCCTGTAATGGTCATTACCTTGCTTTTCCTTTAATCACTCTCCAGTGAGAGCAGTCTCTTCTATGCTAGCAGTCTCTTCTGTGCCAGCAGTCTCTTCTGTGCCTGCAATTCACCAGTGTACCCTTACACTGGCTGCTTGACTTTGGGTACAGACACTGAGAGCAAATTCACCAGTGTACCCTTACACTGGCTGTTTGACTTTGGGTACAGACACTGAGAGCAAATTCACCAGTGTACCCTTACACTGGCTGCTTGACTTTGGGTACAGACACTGACAGCGAATTCATGGAGTGTACCTTTACACCGGCTGCTTGACTTTGGGTACAGACACTGAGAGCAAATTCACCAGTGTACCCTTACACTTGCTGCTTGACTTTGGGTACAGACACTGACAGTGAATTCATGGAGTGTACCTTTACACCGGCTGCTTGACTTTAGGTACAGACACTGACCGGATTGTTGACTGGATAAGGTTATGTTTCTAATCCCCTTTAAAATTGTATCTGTTCATTTATTCATATATGAGGAGAATATCAGTTTCTGGTCGTTTTCGGTGGATTAGGACTGGTCACCCATTTCACTGTACAAAATCAGTTTCTGGTACTTCAGTGTCCTACCCCAGTGCTGACCACTGCTGCTTCCCCTTCAATGTGACTGTTTCAGCTCCCCCGCTGGGATGGTCGAGAGCACCCCGCAGCTTTTTGGGAACTCTTGGAGGCTGTCCTCAGCCTGCGTACCAACCCCCAGCCTTCCCCAGCTTGACCCGTGCGACACACACCAGCAAGCAGGTGAGTTCCTGTGCTGGTGGTGACGTCCACCCCACCCCCAGGCCTCCCCATCGGCTGCCCCCCCCACCCCCCCCCCCCCCACCCTCGGGACCTCCCAACGCTTGAGTTACTGCTGACTCTCCCAGCCCACCTCCGGCACCCATCCGCTTCGCCAAAACAAATCCAGACGGAACAAGAGGGCCTCTGTTGCTCCGGGTCTCCGCTGGAGCTGATCTGTGTGTTTGTTCAGGTTAGATTTGTGACCACTCAAGCAAGGATCCATTCAATTTACAGGGCATATAAATAAACAGGTGACGGTGCTGTTGAATGTATACTTCCTCTCCTTATCTGCCCATGCATCATTAACCAGCCTTCCCTGGAAGTTTGGTTCACTGTTAAGCACCAGTGCTGCATTATCCACTCATAATCTTCTTCAATACTCCCAAACAAAGGTACGCAGCTCTTTATGCAAATTAACCGAGGCAAAAAAAAATGAACATGATACGACCTGATACTCACTGATAGTAAACTCACTTTAGATTTAGCGAAGTTTCCTTCCCTGACACGCAGAAGTGTCGCCCATACATGAAATAGGAAAGCGCTTTCGAGGTCTCCCTGCGGTCTGTTGTGTGTGTGTGTTGAACTGTGATTGCGCTGCATCTTGCACTCCAGAAGCTCCGGTGTGGCCATATTTTGAATATATAGAAATTCGCACTGAAATTCTGAGTATTCAGTGCTGTGTTAAATACGCCATACATCACACCAACCCAGCCACACATCAATGGGTTAACACGTCTGGAACGACCACCATGACAACAACAACGGCAACAAAATCTATCCCTCCTCCCCCTCCAGCTTCTTACGCGGCCGAGATGTGCGACGTCCTGATGGGGACGCTGTTCTCCCCATGCCACGAGCACCTAACCCACCTGCCCTTCTACCAACGCTGCAAAGCCGACACCTGCAGGTGTGGCCGGCCGTGCCTGTGCTCCGCGCTGGCCAACTACGCCCGGCAATGCAGGCGACACGGTGTGGTGGTGGAGTTCAGGGCGCACGTCACCGAGTGCGGTAAGAGACGCAGCCCGACACCGATCTGTGCACTACAAGCGTCCGGTCACTGCCGGCCACACTGATTCCCCCGTTGGCTCCCTGCAGCACCGGTGTGCCCTGAGACGATGGAGTACGGGACGTGCGTGTCGTCATGCCAGCGCCGCTGCCCGTCCGCGTCCACAGCCCAGCAGTGTGGGGAGGAGTGTGAGGAGGGCTGCGTCTGCCCCCACGGCACTGTCTATAGCAGCCGCACCCACACCTGCGTGCACAGGTAGGGCTCACCCCCAGACCCGTACCACTCTGAGAGCAGGGGTGACATCAACTCTGGAGCAGCTACAAACCTCCTGTAACATCACTTTTGCTTTTGTTCTCCTCCTTTTCTCTGTAACATAAAAGTTTAATAAAACCTGATGATACAGGTACACAGACTCGCAGTGACGATCTTAACTTGGTCACTAAACCAAGCCTTTCTGATTTTAGAACGTACAGTATTTTAATACTTTTTCCCATAACGTAGACTGCATTGATAACATATTTAATTATCACTTTAAGTCTTAGGGCCAGATTCACTAAGAATGATCAATTTGCCTGTCAGTAGCAACAGCAAGTGTTTAATTCACATATATGAAAATCTATTTTTAAAAATACTATAAATTTACAAATAAGACCAAAGTTTTTTTTCTTGATTAAAAATAGGCTTGCTTTGTGTCTTTCAAGATTTATATACATAGAAAAAAATTGTTTCTGTAAGTTTAATTAATTATTAACCTGAAACCTAAATATTCAACTGAAATAAATGAAACCTTCCTGTATGCTGATGGCTGAGAGAGGCCTGATGCGGAGGAAAATGTATTTTGCAAAGAGGCGGATGAGAAAAGAAATTTAACAATCGTAGTCTGTGGATGATATTTTTGGGTGGCAGGTTTAATGCTACCTTTGACCTCAAGCAATTCAATAATTAAATGACATGTCAGCGTATAATGAATTATATGTCACTCAACTGAAAGCGAGATATGGAGGTGATGTCTCCACCTCACTACATTGACAGCTGCCATGTTCTCTGTCAGGTTTGCATGCGTCTCATGACCTTACTTATTTCATCTGAATGTGTTGGAAAGGTTTATTATGGAGAATTGTGTAACCCATACCTTTGTGTTTTAGACCAGTTTCCAATGTCAAGTTGTATAAAATTTGTCTAATGAGGGACACAGAGATTAAACGATGTCTTTTCTCTTGAATGTCTTCAGGGTTTACAGTAGCTTTGGTGCCTTACTTAACATGTACTAGAGTTACATCAAGGAATTTGCTGTGAAACCTTCCATTCATTCACCTGTAAGCTGGGGAAGATAGATATCTGATGACCGGCGAGAAAGAATTTGTGATGCAGAGGTTCTTTTTTTCCGACTGATTCGGCTGCCAGGGCTTTTAAAGGCGGGAATGTTTTAGTGCGGAACCGAGAGTGCCGTTTCTCCCACTTGGTTTCATTTGGTGTCACTTCGGGTCGATACCCGTGGGCTGGGAGGGTCAAGGGGGCTGCTCCGTGGTCCACCGCCAGCTAATGTGATCCATTCCCACAGGAGTCGATGTCCCTGCCTCTTCCTGGGAGCCGAGTACTCACCCGGAGACGTTGTTATGAGCTCATCAGGTGTACAGTAAGATCCACCTGCTCAATCCTCCGCCCCGCACGCAACCGCAGTCTGCTCGGGAGACAGGTGATGGTAGCTGCGTAGGGAACTCACCTGCCCTTTCCTTCTGCTCCTTAGGGTTTGTCAAGACGGTAAAATGGTATCTCAAAGCGCCGTCGTTGGTGAGTGGGACCTCTTCTGCCTGATGCATTGCACTGTACTTTTAACATTAAACAAAACAGACTTAGTAGTTTAACATGTTATTTGATTTAAGACACAAGAAGTGACGTGCCCTGTCAATCAGAACCTGTCCATGATCGTCTGTGCCCGTTCCCTCAGACCAGACATGTCCTCCTGGGCAGTGGTACCACGACTGTGACAACATGGTGGAGAGACCCGCTCTGAGCAGCGGAGTGGCGTGTGAGCGGACCTGTGAGTCGTACCTGCTCAACCTCACCTGCTCGGCCCGCGAGCCATGCATCCCTGGCTGCAGGTGTCCCCCGGGGTAAGCACACGCGTTCTCCGCTCTTATCAGTGCTGTCAGAGGGGCATGCATGTGACGGGGTTAGGATGGGACAGAGGTCAATACGTTTTGGCAATGAGTGCAATCTGCTTGAGTTTAAAGCAAACTCAAGGCTCAGGCGTGCTACTTGACTGCACTACTTGGTTTGCTGGTACTAAAAAAATCATTTTAAAAGGACGCTGCTAATCTAAATTGTTGCCGTTGTACATTTATTGACAGAGGATCCTCCGTCGGTCCAAGTTTAGTTGTCTGTTATCAGTGGAAAGGGAGACACTGAAAAACGTCTGAGTCTTTGTGATATGGTTTTGCTATAAATAAGTCCGAGTCTGATCCTTGTGTGGTTAACAGCATCTGTTATATTGCATTGACACGTGAGGAGTGCTTAAAATTATTCATAGCGAGCAAAAGTAATAGGATATTCCCATATTTACTTTTTTGTCATCATTTTATTGAACCACCATTGGTCCGATACCTTGAAGACGTCTGGTGGCATGACTAACAAAGACTGTCGAACCACCTCAGATACTGCACGGAGAAAAAAGAAAACACATTAGGATCCCGACCCATTGTGGGAAAGATCTCACTCAGGGATGAAGAAATCCCACCCCTCGTTAGAATGACCCCACCACACGTAAGCAGCCTCGATGGTACCACCTCTCACAGCAGAATCTCACCCAGTGATCGAAATCCCATCCCCTTAATGAACGGTCTATAAACTTCTGACTGGAAAGATCCATAGCACCCCTGACAGAAGAGAATATGTCCAGTGACGAGACTGGTAGCAAAGACCCGTGCCTATCGTGACTGACACTCTCACAGAAGATCTTCTACAAACCAGGAGTGTCAAGCAGACACTGAGACGTTTAAACAAAGAAGCCTACTTCAACAATAAAACCCTTATACTACATATACTTCCTAAATCATACAATTTTTTCCTTAACTTGAACCAATATGCAACATATATTATCAAACACTCTTGGAGTTGAATTTCTTACCAAATCCGATCAGTCTAAATTGGAAAAATCTATCCTATATCTAAATCTTTGATCTACTTTCAAACAGGAATGTAATTCAACATCCACAGCCCATACCCAAGTACACCTTTCTGTCCCCAACGTGAGCGCTTTGTTAACCCGTGGCCTGGCTGGCTGGGGGATGTGATCTCCCAGATCAGCTGCCAGGAAGGTCAGGTGTTCTCCTCAGTGAGGAGAGGGGATGTGAAGGGGGAGGACCGGGGGGTGATCAAAGCAAGATCAGGTCCAGGTAGAAGGCGGGTCCGTGGAACAAAGTGAGAGCATTGATGTGTGTGAGTTCAATGAAAGGGGAGGCCGTCGGTTCAAGTGCCACGCATCCGCAAATGTAGCTGGCCTAAGAAGGTCAGTCCGTATGTTGACTAATCTCTTTTGGAAATGTCTGGATAATGTCATGGCAGACTTGAGTAATGCTTTCAACTCTTTTCCAGAAACCGTTTTTATTTGGGGTGGAAAGCTCGTAGGTTAATTACATATAGTGTCATTTCTGGTTTCTCATTGTCCCCCTCAAAGTGGCCACCACTGCTATAATCTTGTCTGAAACTGGAGAGCTCCTCTGTGACCACTCAACAGAATTTCCCAGGCTCGGTTTTTATAAGCAGTCTTAAAAAAAAGAGACTTCCTATTACCCCAACTGGCGTGGTCCAATGTGGGCTTAGTTTCCTCTCCAGCTGCGAATGGTCATCTATCCTAAAGGGAATCATTACATAAAGTAGAAGTTCAACACAAACTCCGTAGATCAGATTAACGCTACCAGATCTCCTCAGAGCCAAATGTCTGAGAGCCAGTGTTAGGGTTAAGTGGGCTTTTTATTAAATGAAACCCAATACTCTTAAGCTTTCTCCTTTAAAACCAATATGTCAGCACCATGCGTGGATTTTTTCCCATTGTCCCACTGTGTACTTAACATGTTCACGTGGAGTGAGAGGACTTTTTACACCCAAGTGGTTTGTACATATCTATAGACACAAACCAGGGTTTGTAAATACATCTATCTATTAAATACATCCAGTAATGATAGTAATGATTGATAATTGCAATAGATTCTACTGGAAAATTCTACTGCTAATCACAAAATAATTTAAATATAATTAGTAAAATCTAACATTAAGAGTTCCAAAAGCCATAATTTGTTCAGAATTACCACAGAAAAATGACCAAATACAATAATTTATAACATTTCATATAACATATTCTGCTACAGATAAATGCCACAAATTCTCCAACGGAACTTTTTTTAAAATCTCAGCTACAATCTGACATGGAGTGTTGTAAAACTTATAACCTGCGTTTGTTGAAAACGCTTTATTAGCAGATTTCAAGAACGACAGCATGATTAGAACCTCAACTTGTAGAGTTATTGGCAGTTTCAGCTACATTTCAGTCCCAGCGGGAGAAGCGTTCCGTCTCGGGCTGAAGGACGAAGGTACCGTACGGGTCTCTACCGGAGAGTCGAGACGCCGCGACGGAAACTGATACCAAAGGTGATTTAGCGACATCGCTAGGCGTGCCTTTCTCCTGCAACGCTGACTCACCGGATCTTTTAAAGGAAAGTGTATCTCGCAGGAAAGAACACGTAGTAACCTTGACGTTGGAGGGAGGAACCCTGCTGCGCGGAAATCCTGTCACGAGTGTTTAATAAATGCCTGCAACTTGATAGCGGCATCTAGTTTTCTGTAAATATGAACACAAAGAGCCATTATGCTACAAGGAGACACAGCGATGACAGAATCGATAAAGCCACTGGCTTTGCTGTGATTAAAAGTGCCATTGAGGACTACCTGTTGGACAACGGCCTTAGAGCTCCCCAGCAAGGCTAGTCCGGGTCCAGCAGGACACATCCATCTGCATGGAGACTTGGACGCTGAATTAGCCTTCCAACCATCGTTACGTTGGGACATGTACCCTAGACCTAGTCTAGTGGCGCACAAACAAACACAAATAATATTACTTATAATTACTCGACAATTCATGTAATTAAATAGAACATTTCCCTGGCTATCATGTGAGCGGTCAGACCCTCTGTAGGTACTCAGACACCAGGGTGAGAGAATGGGGTTGCTTCGCTTTCACCGAGTTCTGATATCCAAATAATGAATTCCCAAGGCATTACCGTAATATTCACCAAGTTCAACGCGTCCCAATGCTGACGGCAGTGAAATTTAAGATCCAAAGCCTATACGGAATACCTTCTACTGGGAGAGCCCAAGAAGCTAATTACTTTTTTCCCCTTTCACAATCACAAAGCAAAAAAAATCTGTTTCATCTAAAGAGTCTTACAGAACCATCAGACGAAACCATTAGTTTAACTGTTGACAGGGGAATTCGTTTAATTTTCCTTTTATAAAGGTAGACTTTGTATCGCTTTTTAGATAAGTATGAAATCCAGTGTCACCTGTGTTCTCTATAGAACTTGGACGTGCAGGTGCAAACATCTAGGCCAAATTAACTCTGGTTAACTCTGGAGCTGGTGTTGCCCACGAGCCTAAAGTCTGACCATGTTAGGAAACCACAACTTTGTGGGACTAATGCTGGGAAAAATTAGTTAGGACTGATACTTTAGAGGGAGATTCTCAGAAAGAGAGACTCGTAAATAGATCATTTAGTCAACAGGACATCCTGCTGTAGACTTGTCTGTTGGCTTTTACGGGCATCACTGTACATCACTGTGTCTCAAGCTTTCTGGGAGCTTCTGGGAATTAGAGTTCAAAATGCTGAAGGCCACATCATTTTAGAAATGTAAGCCAAAGAAAGAGATGTTTGTTTTGTTTAAATCTTATATATTTTATATAAATTACATACGAATAGGTTTGTATATACAATTTTATAAAATATCTGTATTTATCATTCTTGTTGGCATAATATTAAATAATATATAATAATAAATAATATCACAATCCAACAAACGTGACTTTTTTCACATTAAACTAACCCCGAATAGCATGGGTCACATGTGACCAAAGCACTGAACATTTAATAGACACATGGGCTTTGCGGTTTATTTACTGAAATGTAACTCTGTGGTTATTTTTAATTTATTTTCTCTGGCAAAACCCGAGGTCTCAGTGAATGTATTGAGAATTTAGTCAAATGTGGTCTGGCCTTTCAATGCACACAAATGTGACAAAACGGCCTAGCACGTGGTGTTCCATATTGTTTCAACATTCAGCAAGTATTTAAATTCAAAGATGGCGATTCGCATCATGCCAAACTCCTGTATTTAACCTTTTATTAACAAAAAACCTACAATAACGCAAGTCTGAAAAGCATTGTAAATGGTGCTCTGGTTGACCTCTCCATTCGTCTGTTCACTAAATGTGAGTGACACGCGGTCAGCCACTGCATGACTCCATCATGGGCGTGACACTCGATTATTAGACAAAGAGTAATTTACTTATTCCGTCTCTCTCGGCGGGGGGGGGGGGGGGGGGGGGGGGGGGGGGGGGGGGGGGGGGGGGGGGGGGGGGGGGGGGGGGGGGGGGGG
>JAOYSI010045266.1:0-27155 GCA_025775065.1 Hiodon alosoides | reverse complement strand
CCCCCCCCCCCCCCCCCCCCCCCCCCCCCCTGGTGGATTCATGTGATTCATCCTGCAATGATTTAGAATTATTCTCACCATTTCCAATTTCTTAGTAAAGACCTTATAACCCAGGTGTTTTATTTTCCCCTCAAAAAACCCCCATGGCTAATGTTCAAATGAGGCAATGTCTGGCTTTTTTTGATAAACAAAGAAAATGAGATGGATGAGAATAGTTTATTCTAATGTCGTCTGGATCTCTTTCTTCTTATTGTAAAACTGGCACTGCAATGAAACGCGTTATCGTAATTTTGTGAACATGACTAATTTATAGTCTGATAAAATCAACAAAAAAGGCTGACTGTGCAGAAAACTAACAGAAAACATGGGGGTGAAAAGTTATGGTTTTAAAATGTTAAGCTTCAAGAACTCAATTCTCAGATATATGGAAAAAATCTACTTATCATGAAAGGTTTATTAGCTATTCAAACACTGCATGAATGGTTGCGCATGTCTTTAGCGTCGGCGTCACATTTGCTTTGAATGCGCAGTCAAAACAACCTTGCTCTTGTCTTTTGTACAGCAGTGCATGCTGTGAAGAAAACAAATTAGCAAAGTATCTGATGAAATCTTTTCGCCGTGCAAGCATTTAAGAAAAAAAGCTGCGGTTTCCAAGTCGCTAAGACTCTTTGTCTTACCGCAGACAGTCACACTTGTTCGGTCTCTGTGTCCTCTTTTACTAAAACAAGCTATAACTTGTATCCCAGGTTGCAATGGAGTTTAAACACACAGCCAAACTCTGCCAAAAGCAGCCGTTTATGGACTGGCGGCCGCTCAGTGGGATACTGGTTTCCATTACCAGGAGGGCAGTCCAGCCAGTCCCTGGAGAGGGACAGCACGGGGGTTGACCTTCACATTTCCCGTCAAACTAATTCATTGTATCTGTCTATGGATAAAAAAAAATTTAAAATCTTTCTGGGAAGAACTCTTAACCAAAAGCAAAATGAAATTTGACACATAGCGCACACACATGCACACCATAAGCACACACACACACACCGACAGTACCAGCAACAATAGCACCCACAGACCATTAGGACACACATCATTTTGGCAGTTATCCTTAAGGTCATTTGTAATTTGGTAAACCCAAGGTTCTTCCTGATTAAACAAAGGGTACAATACCCATACTGATTGAGCTGTATGATAGCCAAATGCTTTTTTTTTGAGAAATACAAAACACTTCTTGTTCCTGAAAATCCATGTGGTATCAGGTGGTCCAGTAAGAATTGCAGATTGTACTGGTCATTGTTAAAACATGAATAGATAAGAGTCTTAGTCACGATGGTGGTGGTGTTTAAAGTTCTGTTAACTTTTTATGTTTGTGTTTTTTTTATATTCAGTTTTAAGCAAAAGTTTGGGCACCCCCCTGAGGCTGCATGATCATTTGCTCTGTCTTTTTAAGAAAAGATCGTAGTGATATGCCATTCAGGTTCTATAGAAAGCTGGATGATGTGATGTTTATCAGACAAAAATTCTTAGTGTAGCAGTATTGAGTTGTATGAAATAAAATCAATTGTGAAAAATAGGCTGTGCAAAGGTTTGGCCCCCCTTTCAATTGTGTTGATTTGAATACCTGTAATCACTTAATGCTGATTGACTGCAAAACAAAATTGATTTGATTGGCTCAATGAACATTAGACTGAAAACACAGGTGCAACCAATCATGAAAAAGGATATTCAAGGTAGTTAATTGCTAGTTGTGCTTCTCTTTGATTCTCTACTAGAAAGTAGTTAGAAAATGGAGGGCTACAGGAACAGTCCTTGTGAAGGAAAGATGTGGTAGGGCGAGAAAAATATCTGAGTCGATTGAGGTATGCAAAGGCTCATCTGGACAAGCCAGAATTATTTTGGAATACTGTGCAGAGAGTTATTTGGTCACAACTAGAAGTGCTTTGTATGGTAGAAAAAGAACACCGCATTCCAGGAGAAGAACCTGCTCCCTACTGTAAAATTTGGTGGAGGGTCCATCATGCTATGGGACTGTGTGGCAAGCACAGGTACTGGAAACCTTGTCAAAGTTGAGGGTCGCAAGGATTCCACCCAGTATCAGCAGATTCTTAAGAACAATGTTCAAGAATCAGTCAAGAGGTTGAAGTTACGCCGGGGTTGGTTGTTTCAGCGGGACAATGATCCAAAGCATTGTTCCAATTCTACCAAGGAATTCATGCACAGACACAGATACAATGTTCTAGAATGGCCATCCCAGTCCCCAGACTTGAACATCCTCGAAAATCTATGGAATGATTTGAAGCGGGCAGTCCACACTCGGAAACTACCAAACCTGACTGAACTGGAGACATTTTTCAAGGAAGAATGGTCTAAAATTCCTGCAGCCAGAATTCAAGGACTTATCAGTGGCTATAAGAACCGACTACAAGCTGTTATTTTAGCAAAAGGAGGCTCTACCAAGTATTTATGTGATAATTCCATTGAGGGGCCCAATTTTTTGCACCTGTCTGTTTTTGTTTTGACTCACATTGCATTGTTTCTATTGATTCAATAAATGTAATTTCAGAACTGAAATGATACTGTTAACATAAGGTATAAATTATATCCAAATTAAACTGCTGCTTCAAAAGCCCAGCAGATTATAAACTGAAATTATGATAATTATCAGGGGTGCCCAAACTTTTGCATAAAACTGTATAGTGCAAGCAGTCGGGTGTCTCATCTGCACTGGTGAGTGTTTCTTTCTCATTAATTGTGTTTAACAACTCACTTCATTTCAAATTGTCAAATGAACTGTGCTTGATAAAAACAACTAGCACTTAAATTCTCACATATGTTACACCCCATCTGTCTTCACTTGCAATATGATCGTAAGCCAGTAAACGAAAACCCTCAGCCATCAGAACACCAATCCTGCATTGGCCTGGTTCACACAGAGACAGCAGAGTGCTTGAGGAGGTGCTGATAGAGAGGGAAGAATGACTGAGAAAGGAAATGGCGAGGGGAGCCGAGAGAACAGCAGAGGATAATGACGTGTCTGGCTTTGCTATGGGCTACACAGGCGTAAGTTTCCACTAAACAAATTGGAAGAAGAAAGCAAACTCACTTCCCAGAGGTCTAAGGTGCTCTGCATTCAAAACAAATGTTGCACGAGGCAGGACTGTTTTCCCTTTTTATAACCCTTGATTAACCATTTTTACAATTTTTTGTTTCTTAGCAGATGCTTATCCAAGGCGACTTACATAGTTCACAATTTTTACATTAACCCTAGAATAAACCCTTCAACCTATTGGTGGAGTCTGCCAAACAGCACTAATGGCATTAATAAATTCCACAATCATACCCATTATGATTCTCATTATGTCTTGTCTCCTCTGTGCCTCAACTGAAGCTATAACTTGCCCCTGTGACGGAAGACGTCAAAGCTAATCTTTTGTGCAGCAGTTTTTAAGGACGACATTTTTATAATCCAAACCAAGTGCTTTTTTGCACTCTCCTCAGTGCACTTTTCCTTCAAATTCCCAGGGATGCATGGAAATTGTGTGATTAGACAGGTATTCCGACAGGATCAGCCGAAACGGTTTTGGAGTGTCGGTTTTCAAAATGCTTAGCCAGGGTCTGGAGTTCTGTGCGGAAGGCAATAAAAAATCTCCCTTGGGAGACAGAGAACACATTAGTATGTTCTTCCTGTCAGCTGAATTTAGCCATTGTTGGTAAAGCCTAGAGAGAGGCTCTTTAGCCGCCAGTGCTGCTCCCACTTAGTCCTGGTCTTGCAGTTGACTTTGCAGCCCTAAACTGGTACATTAGATGAAATCCACAGCCGGCTTTTCTAATCCTCTTATCCTCAATAAGATGATTTGACGGCCCAGTTATTTGCTCACAGACTTTCTTGAGCTCTCCAACCTGGCCCCAGGTGCTTTCCCAGAACTAACATCATAAAGACAGAAATTTTCTCAACCATCGATTTCTGTATTGATTATGGACCCCAAGGCAGTCAGGCTGCCTTTTATTTTTAATTTCCCTGGCTGCACTGTAGGCCTGGCAAAAGGAGTGACATCGAACAACTGCTCCGGCAATTTGCAGCAGGCCCCCCAAGCCATAACACTGACTGTTTCCCCATTCAGAATTTAAGGAAGGTACAGCAGAGGGGAAAACTCATGGGAGTCTGATCACTGTCTTCCTCAGACTATGGGTTAGAACACTTCTGATATTGAAGAGCTGTGGGAAAAGCGGTGAAGCTTTCAGGGGACATGTGGCCCCAGTGGGATCCATGGCGACAGCTTGACTGGCCGTCCACAGCAGTACAGGACACTGTGCCTCAATGGAATTTCAACTTGGCAGCTCCAGGGAGATGCTGCCAAATACCCAGCCACCCTGTCTTCCACTCTTACTGGGTGAGCAGGGCCACTTTCCTGATTCTTTCCTCACTATGTGCTCGTCTTCCTTTAATATGTCAGCGGTTTTAAAAACAGCTGATGCTTCAGCTCAACTCATTAGAACTATTTATGGCACATCTCAATGTCTTCCAGAAGGTTGCGCTCATTAGAAAACTTATGAAACATTGCAAACATTTAATTGAATAAGTATTCCCTTATTGTTTTCTAGAAAAAACAAACAGTGATAAGGTCATTAGATAGAACCAAAAGCTATTCTGAACATTTGAACAGTGGCCCTGCTTTAAATTTCTTAGTGATAGAACTGGTACAAACATGTTAATTCCAGCTGATTTGGCCACACAATCACTATATCACCCTAGAAGAAACTTTGTCTCCTTCTGGAGACAGGAGACATTTGTAACAGGCCGTGGATTTGTCACGGTTTAGCAGACGTTGAGGGAAAGTACTGTTGCCCCATGTCATTGCTGTCAAGATCATCTATAGTG
Organism: Hiodon alosoides; assembly: GCA_025775065.1. Classification (NCBI taxonomy): domain Eukaryota; kingdom Metazoa; phylum Chordata; class Actinopteri; order Hiodontiformes; family Hiodontidae; genus Hiodon; species Hiodon alosoides. The sequence goes on along the minus strand of JAOYSI010045266.1, from coordinate 22,282 downwards.
AAGAACCACAAAGTGATTGAATACAGAAGAATACTTTTTTAAGTTATGGAAACATTAACTTATGAACTAGAAGAAAAACCAGCACTCAATCAATCTGATAAATCCTAGAGAAAGGAAACAGTTCTCTTTATAGGTGCATTGATTTCTGAAGTTATAACAAGAATTGATTATGAAATCCATACTCTATTAATATGTATTATTTTTATTTATTTTATCTGTTAGTATGAACAACAAACAAAGCCTGATAGACAGAAATGCTTCTCTTAAATGCTTCTTGAAACAACTCCTTTAATAATAGACAGAAAAAAATTACATTGCTAATCTATCAACATGGAACAAAATTACTCTGGAGTATTGTTAGCCCTTAAAGACAATAATAATAAATAATCACAGGGACAAAGACAACCTCAACTTCACACATAACACCTCAGTGCACCACAGTTCAATGCGAGCCTCAGCGACCATTTGTGAACACACTGTCCATCAAGGAAGGAGATCCCATGGTACACATTAGCTCCCCACAGGCTCTTTGGCCCAGCCTGCTCCTGTCTCATCACTGGAGAGCAGGCCATTCATATTCCCTTTTATTCTCTATCAGACTATGGGTACTCCTCCCATACGGGGAGAAAACACACAATGTAATTGAGACGCACCGCGGTAAGAAACAAATGACTGAAATGCATTGTGTTGTGGGATATTCTGTTACATGAGCGTGTGTACAACTCAATAGCCAATTCGACTCGTGGAATGGGTGGGGCAGGGCATATTAATATGATTCCTTTGCTTTGTTGCAGAGCTAAGGGGGGTGGGGGTTGTTACAGGTGAGTTAAAAGGTCTGTGCTGGGCACACTGCAAGCAAGTGTGTAACCTCCCTAACACATACAAAATACATACAAACGCAATCCAAGACTATCTCAGATGAGGCAATCTAGATGCTGTGCAGCCTTGAAGTAAGTAAATCACAGTGCATGAATCAAGAGCCTTGGCTACTGCTAAAGCACTAGAAAGAAGCGTAGCATGTGCCTCTCACTACGAAACGATGGCCTCGCGGCAGTGCGACGGTTAGATGTGCAGCAACAAACAACGATCGTGCTGATCATTCTTAAGAGCCTTTCATAATAGCATTGTATAATAGCATAGACAACTGCAGACTCCATCTTGCTCACTGCCTTACCACTTTTGCTGTTGTTATGGAGCTCCTCAAAAAGTCCCATTTATTTTCAACCGTCTTCCTGCTGTGGAATGCATTAAAACAACAACTAACTGAAAGCAGTTCCCCAGGCCACACCCTGGACCAATCAGCACCTACAAGTCGGCATATTACCACTTGGGAACTGCCACGGTTACGGGCAGGGCAGGGCTATTCCAGTCTTCCAGGGCTGTCAGGTTTGATGCAGGTTAGAACCCCAGGAAAACAATGACAGACATCCTATCCAAATAAAGTTTGGCAATGACCTGAAATACCTTGGAGGCCCATCCCTGCACTGTCTCTAAAGGTTCTCTGAACTCTAATGTACAACAACAGAAGTCTACCAACAGCAGATTATGCTGCTGCATCCTGTGGCACCCTACTGCATATGGGGAAACTATAACCATGAGTTATCAGGTCTTATCTAAGTCAAACAAACAGTGCTGACTCCACACCTTGACTTAAGGAAACACAGACAGGCAGAAAAAGTAGTTTTCACTCCCGCAATTGTGGTTAGCTGCAATGGTAAAAGAGGAAGGAGATGACACGGATCTGTGTTTGAAACTTGCAGAAACTTGAGAAAGTGGCACAGACATTGACAGAAGAGAGCTTTTAGTAGGATAATATCACTCTTGCAAAGTATGATGCACTTTATTTGAGCTTAAAACCTGTTTGTTTTTCCTTTCTTCCTTGCTCAGATTGATTTGTAATCTCTAAGCTCTAAGTAAATTAATTTCTCACTCAAGTTAACCGTTTTCTCATGCTTATGGGAAGGGGAAAGAGACAGTGTGGAAATCAGATTGGTGGTTTCTGGGGCACTCACGGTCAGTGGCAGTGAGCAGATGACGAAGATAACGGTCATGGAAGCCAGCAGCACTAGGTGGTCCACTTCTTCCTCTCGCTGGCCGAACCAGCCACCTGCCTTCTTCTTGCGCCCCGCGGACACCACAGAGCCCCGGCGCGACATCTGGCTGCGGTGCATACGGCACAGGCTGACAATGACTGAGCCATTACACAGGAAAACAGCCCCAATCAGGAGGGCCATGAGCGTGGCATAGGACAGGGAGAAGGCCAGCACCCGCCGCTCCTCCTCTCCCTCACCTTCTGACTCCATGCGGATGAAGCACCACGTCCCTGGGCAATACTGCTTGTACTGGCCGAAGCCAAGGAGAGGCAGCGAGCAGAAGGCAAAGGTGAAGAGGTAGATGAGTGGCAGGACCACCTTGGCAAAGCTCCGACGCACACGCTTGGAGTAGAAGTAGGGGTGGCTGATGGCCAGGCAGCGCTCCACAGCCATGGCACACAAGACGAGCATGGAGGCTAGGCCAAAGAAGGTCATGGCAAAGGCAAAGAAGCCACAGAGATGTTTGTCGCCTGTTAGGCCCAGCAAGGACTTTCGGCGGGCATAGCACACGAACACCAGTGGGCTGAGGAAGCAGGTGCCCAGCAGGTCTGTCACGGCCAGGCCTGTCACCAGGATGCAAAAGACGGAGGTCTTGGCGCGGTGCTCTCGCTGGTGCACGCCCAGGATGGCCAGCGCCAGCAGGTTGCCCGCCACGCCCGCCAGGAACATCAGTGTGCTTACCAGTGGATTCCCATCCTCATGGATCTCTGTTGAGTTCTCGCACGTCTCATTGCCCAGCATGGCGGAGCAGGAGGAGAGGCTTTATTCCATTTATCTTGTTTTGGACAGAGATAGAAACCCACTAAGCAGGTAAGTAGTCTGTAGCGTCTGTAGTCCCAGACGCTCAGTCTGAAAGCATGCCAGTTAATTGAGCAACTTTGTGATGTTTTCCAGATATTTTTCTTTAAAAGAAAAAAAAAGGTTTCTCTCTAGCCTATTTTTTTAGACATACAGAATTGTGCTTCAGGCTTGCATTATTACTTGTGTTCGGGTCTTGAAACCAAGTCATTCATGATATAGTCCGCCCAGATAATCTTACGAGCTTAATCCTGACCACACACGACTTCACTCTTGCTGCTCCACTCTTCGCTGTTGATAAATGCTTCATTGATTGTTAGGTATCAAAGTTATCGCCTTTGAGGATATAATCAGTATTTGACGAATCGTAACAACCGTTGTAAGCTTCCCTTTTTACGGTTGATCACCTCGAAACTAAGTTGAAAAAGTTAACGATTTGAAATTGTCCTCACCTGCGTCTCTTGGTATAACAAATGCCTGAATTTCCTCGTGTCCCTGTCATTTAAAAGGTTGTTATGCGAGCCCACCTGGTTTCTCTTCGTTTGCTTCTTGCCCGCTGCCTTTCACGATATGAGATGTGTCTCAGTAAGTAAGATGTACGAGTAAGCATTGTGGGCGGGCACCAGCAGAACGAAGATCGTGTGAGGAAACTGGGCGTTCATTTCAACGGTTTTCAAAAAACGATTCGAAGGAGTGGAAATTTAGACTATGTAAAGAACCCTGCCAAATTGTAATAATCTATGTCTGTTTGATTTAGTAATCATAACGAACAAAAAACGAAAATATCAACCTTTCACCCTATTAATCCTGGGAAATGTCGCTTAGATTTTTAAACCGTTTAAGATAGTTTCAGTGCATTGACTTGTTTAGTTAACGGTGGGTATGATGTTACCCATTTGTCATTAAAAATAACTATCATACAGGCCAATATAAAAAATATTTTATTTAGTTGATTACACAGTTGGTGCTGTTTAAATTCAGGATTGTCAAAACATGTTATTAACCAATAGTGTGCAATTTATTTTATATTTTCAACTCAGCTTACATAAAATCGGTTGCTTTTTAAACATACACGGGCATTATATATAGGCAACTAATTTTTTCTAGATGGTCCGGTCGGAGCAACAATACACTATATTGCAGCGTTTTATGAACACTTTTTAAATTTTTAAATAATTAAATACTAATAATGATACAAGTTATTTATAATAGGTGTTAACCTTTACCGTTTATTTTAAATTAACTTCATTAGTATGTGTAGGTGCAGATTAAATTAAGAGAAATAAGTGTTTTTCTCTTGGAAAATCGCTTATTCGGAGTTGTCCACCTCTTAAAGCTATATAGACTACCTCGCAAATTGATCGCAATTAAAGCACGGCAGTTTCTCCAAAGAGACTTAATCAAAATAAAAAAGTACTTTAAAAAGTAGTTGTCCCATCTTCGACCAAAATTTGCTCGTGCCGGTACCCTGGAATTTATTCGACCAGCCAGATCACTGGTAGGCATCTGGTGTAAGTGGGCGACAAAGAGATGCTTTTAAGAAGTATTTTCCCGATTTTCTGAAGATCATTTTTTCAGCGCCTCTCTTTTAACAGATAATTCATAATTTGCTTAAAGCTTAGTGGCTGTTGGTACGCGGCAGTAGGGAAGAAACTTGACTTCTGTGCAGGTCTGCCGCTTATGTACTTGCATTGTTAATCTAGGTGTTGCTAGCTACGAAAGACGACTGTATTATTTCTTTCGAAAAAATCTGTCGTATACTTACCCAATAAGACAATCGTGTCTTAATCCCCACTGTAGGGAATTAGTTCATCAAAAAGGTGACATGTTTTCAACCTCGGTTAGCTCTGTATGTCACATAGGATTTGATATCCATAATGTTATTCAGAGTCCATCTTACTGTTAGATGCATAACCGATACCATTTTAACTACAACTTGAAATCCTGTTAAAAATCGATTTTAGTTCATCTCGAGTAGTTACTGCACCCGGCTAGAAACAATTGTAATCTCTATAATTAATCTTCCTATGTTTAATTTTGATGCCAAACGTCTTTATATTTGTAACATTTTCGTTCTGATGTTAAAATCATGACTCTCAATTTAATCTCCACAGACAAAATAGTTCTAAATATATGTTACAGAATACATGTTACATGGATCATCCCCGTTTGCCATAGATATATGTAACTCTGAAACAAAGTTTCACTATTCAAATTTTCAAATTACTTAATTTGAGATCATACTGCTTCCATAGGTAAGCATTAGAAATGTGCTATCTCTCTCTTTTGAGCTATCACTTATCACTTGAGGCGTCCTGCAAGACTGCACCACTTTTATCACCCCAACCAATATATCTTTAGACTGGACTCCAGCCATCTAGGCTCCCACCCCTCTCCTCCAGATACCACAATGTTTTGGATTTTCCCTCAACTCCTCTCCTGGAGAGCATCACACACTATGGACATTAGATTCTTTAATTCATCTCCTAGTGCTGGCCAGCTGAGAACGGGCTCCCCCCTTTAAGCCGAGTTCCTTTCAGAGTTTCTTCCTGCCAGCCTAGGGAGTTTTTCCTTGCCACTGTGGCCACTGGTATGCCTTTTGAGGGTCAGGCCTGGGATTTATTGTATTGCCCTTTATTGTAAATCGTCTTTGCGATAAGGAAACATGTGAAAAGCGCTTTATAAATTGATGGTTTGTTAATTCAATTTCTTTGTTTAACTTCCTTTTGCTTCATTTGCCATTCTGTTTATTGTTTTGCCTGTTTCTATGTCCTAGCAAGGTGTTGGCCTTATAGGTGGCTAAGATATGGTAAGTGCTGGTAGACCAATCTAGTTTCTCAGCACAATTTTGATTTCAAAGGGCACTTGTAAATACCGTAAAATTTAAATGGAGGAGGAAATTATATGGTCCTCCGTGTTGGGTTATATAATATAACATAATAACAGTTATCCAAAGTAAAAATAGTAACAATTAAACAGTTATAACAATATTTATATGAACAGATCAATGTATGTATGATAGAATGCTAGTCTCTCTCGCTCTCTTTTTTTATCTTCTCTCTTTTCTTGAACAGGAATATCCTTCTATATGGTTTAAACAAAGGTGATCCACAGGGCAGCCAATCAATCCACCTGATTTCATTTGGCACAGCCCAATTAACAGTAAAATTGCATCACTGCATGGTTTATTATCATTTGCGTTGTTGCACAATGGCAGGCTGCACATTGCCAAAATGAAAATTCATTTCCTCATAATAAACTATTATGGTAGTTTCAAAAGAACATATTTTTGTGGGTTTTTTTATTTGTCATTTTAGGGAAGAATGAGAAGCTGGTAAATTTCCCTGTGACTAAATAAAAACATAACATAAATTGAACATAATTTCTTCTAAGAAAGGTTTATGTTAGCATAATGGGGCGGAATCCCATAGAATCTACAGTGAAATGAACGTATTTATTTGATTATTTTCTTTTTAAGAAAAAAGCTTAAATGTACTTGGTTAAATTTATTTGTAAAATCCCCATGCACCTTGCTCAATACTAATCAACTGATTATCTAGAGAATTCCTTATTTTCAAAGGATTGGATTGGATTAATTCAAAAAGACAATTTGGTTCCTCGATGCAGTGCAGGCAATTAGTCAACTTAGCACCCATTTGGTATTCCTTTAGGTGCTTTACATTTGCATATCTGTTCCTGTGTTACCGAAGAATGTCAAATAAATATATATTTTTTATCCCTTTACTCCCCATGTGGCTTGTGGGGGGTGTTGGTAGGTGAGTCCCTGAACCATGTTATCTAAAAAAATAGCTGGCAGGATCCACCAAAACAGTACCCCACTATCACAACACCTTGGAGGAGAAGGGTACCCATTGCAGTTCCACCAGCAGGTGCTGTTTCTGGGTCGACACAGATTACGGAATGGTGGGTAAAGGTGAAAGCCCTGCTCCAGGCTCTGGGACTGGCTAGGCAGGAGGTGATGTTACTAGCAGTAACGGGTAAGAGTTGGAAGTTCTGTTAGATGTGGAAACGCCTTCGCCAGCAGTGCAGGCTCAGTTTTTCCAGTGCCAACAGGAGGAGACTCAGGGAACTGCTTGCACAGTACCAGATGTGTGAGTCAGCTAAAGCTGCACAACCAGATGTGCTGCTGCAGGACCAGTTTCTCCTGAGGCTGCGGGTGTGCCCTCTTCTGCAGAATCTGCGACAGAAGGTCCCCCTCCTACATATTTTCTCAGGTGAGCACCACGACTCGGGAATTGGACTGAGAAGGGATGGATGGAGGGGTGGATTGCCATGTGTCGTTGCCTGCCCTACTGTGGCAACGGATAGCCGGAAGACCTGGCTTGATAGAGGGAGGAACTATTCCAACCCATCCTCCTCTTTTTCAAAAGAACCCACACAGGACAACTGGTATGCCCCCACAACGGGAGTATGGACTCTCTAATGGTTGTCATTCTAATGAGTATGCTATCTTGAATTTCGTTGTTGTTGGGGTAAGAATGTCAGCAAAGTAGGTGGTGATGGCTGGACTCAGTGGGTCAGGGGCAAAGGCCTTCACAGTGTGTTGTCAGATCCTGGGACAGTGTGTATATAGGGAGACACAATTGACATGCCTAGTACCACAGAGGTTCTCCATTAGGCCTGGGTGGAAGGAGTGGACCAGACTAAGGACTTAAGTGAAGGTGATGAGTGGTGCATGAGGGTCTGGGAACAGTTGCCCCTAACAGCCTTTAGGTGTGGTTTACATGGTGACCCGGAAGTCACTTAGGATCTGGAAGTTGAGCTGTGGGCCCCCTTTCATGTTTTTGTGACTTTGTGGTTTCCTATACACCTTATTTAGCTGGCTGACATATTGAAAAATACATATTCATATACATATTCCAGAAGTAGTAGAAGTAGAGCATAGTAGTAGAATGGAGATAAAATCTAAAAGATGTAAACTTTACAATTTTTATTTAAAGGAACTATACAACTTCTTTGGCCTATTCATATTAAAGTTTATGTGATAAAAACGTTTTAATATCTAAAAAAAATCTTTAAAATTATATCTCTAAATTATGGATTTATAAGGCATTTGTTTTAATATTAATTATTTACTACAGCTCCCTTAACGTATATAATCTTAAAGGTTATAACCTACAGCACTGTGCAAAATAATAAAATCTGTAAAGTAATGTAAAAATGCTTTCAAAAATAATTAAATGACAAAAATCTTAATATAAAATAAATACTATAAATGGCAGTAAATTGTTAAAAGAAACTTTTTTAGAAAAATTATCTTACGTACGCTGTCATGCAGTTTTATAAGACAATCAGCTGATAGATTGTTCCAAGCATTTTGGAGAACTTTCCACAGTCCTTATACAGACTTTGTCTGTCTTGCTTGCTGCTGTCTGTCCAGGTTATCCCAGAAAGCCTTGATGATGTTGAGATCAGGGCTCTGTGGAGGCCAAACCATCTGTTGCATAACTCCTTGTTCTTCTTTCGGAAAATGAATGTTTGGACATTGGGTCGTCACTATGGATGTTAAGTCTTTTTATTATAAAACTCAATAGTGTGTGCGGCTGTCATCTTATAGTTTGCATGCCAATAGTATGGTTCACTTGAGAGTAGTGTAGTGTGTGCTGGATGAGGGAGAACGGAATCATCCCCATCAGAGGTTAGCACATTTAAGTGAATTTAATTACCAGTACCATTTTAGTAACATTGAAGTAATTATAAGCCTGATTTCGATTTATTGCATGAAATATGATAGGTCAAATGCAGTTAACCAGTGAAGTTTAATGGAAATTTATTCTGGTCTCTCAAAGGTCTTGAGTCGGATTAATTGAGCTGAATCCCTAAGAATCGACTGTAAAATGGATTTATTGGATTATTTTCTTTTGAAGATTTAAGGTTAAATGTACTTGGGTAAATTTCTTTGTAAAATCCCCATGCACCTTGCTCAACAAATCATCTACAAATCAAATCAAAAAATTATCTGTAGATCAAAAAATCTACAAATTATCTGCCACCAAATTTTTTTATTTATAAAATCTGCCATTTTATTCATTCACAGCATTTCAGATAATAAGAAAAATCATGTTTAAAGTAGCCCTACAATATTCTCACCAGGACATGTGTTTAGAAAAATAAATGAAAAATATTCTCAAGAATGAACATATCAGATTAGTGGTTTATGAGAAACTGATTAAAAACATCTCTGCTGAAGCCACTTATGCAATTGTTTTGAAGTCAGGATTCACTCAGCCAAGCCAAGTCTGATTTCTGAAGAGTTTAGGGAATAATGTTCATTGTAAAGCAAAATTTTCTTTTTCAGTTAAGGGAGGTTAAGTTAAGACTTTCTCTCTCTCCTCTTACTACAACAGCGTTATTCCAAAATATAACAGAAAGTATAATTCATGAATTTGAAGCTGTATTTTGAGAGATAAGGAACAAAGTGGAGGGATTACAAAGATAAGGGAAAAAATTATCCTAAACTCTCCAAAACGTACCTTTTAACATCATGCAAACAATATTGCTAGAGTATTCTTCCTCCTCAGAAATATTAGTTGAACATTTTCTATGTGATAGAAAGAAAATGTGCAGAGAAAATACACTTTCGTTTGATCCAGACTAGACTACTGTAATGCTATAATAACAGGTGACTCAGGTAAAGCCACAAATACACTGCTGTTGTTCAGAATGCAGCTGCTAGGATCCACAATTTTAAAAATATTTTTAAATAACCATATTATGCCAGTTCTAGCTTCTTTAAGTTGGCTGCCAACAAGGCAGCAGGTTGACTTTAAGTTGCTCCTGTGAACATTTAAGACTGCGAATGGGTTAGCACCCAAATATCTATTAGACCTTATAGTCCCCTACAACCCATCTAGATAACTTCACCCCACAATTATGGAACAGTCTCTTAAAGTTTATAAGGGAATCAGACAGCCTCAATATTTAATCCCAGCAACAGGGTAACCTCAATGTTTACCATGGCAACCACCAAACATTACCAAATCCCCACATCCCCACTTATTGGATACCATGATAACTTAGAATTTTCCTCAGAATAGTCACGTGCCTGCTGCAAGAACAATTGACCACGATTGACTGAACATTATTAAAGCTTATTATAACTGCAGCCAACAGAGGATGGACTCCCGCTTTAAGCTGGATCCTCTCAACGTTTTTTCCTATAAGTTTTTCCTTGTTAGCACATTTTAATATTTCAAGTTCTCCATGCTAACAATTTAGTATTAATCTCCATTGTATCATATCAATTTAAATCGTGGTCCGCATCTTTCCCCACAAAACAAGATCCATCAAAAAAAAAAAAAAAGATTAAGTTAAGTTGTTTGTTTTTATGTTTTATCTTATGTTTTAACTTAAATGGCCTGTGTTGATCTGACGGAAATGACAGCTTTATCACACAGGCACATGCAAGTCATTGGAGCTGTATGAGGTGAGTCAACCCTTTTTGTACACCACTTCGACATCCTTGGATGAAAGGTAGTAAAACCATTTTGGTCTGTGCGGGTTGCTGCTTTTCAGCCTGACTCACTCTCCTTTGTTCCAGGTGGGCAATGCTCATAGCTGTCTGGGGGCAGCTGCATTCTGATTAGTCACAACAGTTGGAAATCTGGAGCACTGCAGAAAGAATTTGGTTTTGCCACATCTGGTTCATTCTTCTCCAGAGCAGATTTTAATAAGACGTTTACTCAGTAGAAGCATGCTCTCATTGTTGATGTGTTTGCCTCAGGGAATAATGTAATCCTGCTAAAACCTATAAAATTAATGGCTCTCTGAATCTCGTTGGTGTTCCCATTGATAGATCTGTTTAAAAAGATGTTTTTTTTTTATATTTAATCTGAAATAATATTGAGAATTAGTTAACATTTTTTAAAATACTTTTTACAGACATAATCTGGAATGTTGAGACACTGCTTATCTGGGGCACTCACTCTAGTATTTATATTCTCTTGAGTGGCGAGGGTTTACTTATCTAGTTAGATTCGGGTACTACTAGAGGGGTTGATTGACTGGATAAATTTAGTCAGTACACAGGGACTAAACTCCCACTCATTGTGATAAGTGCCATGTAAAGTATAATAGTCACACTGAGGTTATAATCTAAGAAATAAAAAAACAGCTCTTACACAGCATTGTGCCTGATACCACACAGAGCCACTTGGTTTTTAGCTGGAGCGCTGAGAGGGTTGCCCATCAAAAAAAAAAAAAAAAGGCAAGCTTTTACCATTTCAAGCGATAGCCTGGCCTTCGTAGGACGTCTTCCGGCCATGTATATACTAAGAAAAGTTCTAGAAAGGATCAAATTTGCAACTTTGACATAGCTGCATATTGGTCTCTAGCGTTCACAAAGATAATGCCAGCAAGTAACTTGGTAATATCTCAAGCCAGTAAGCCAGTTAGTAATTTCTATAATTTAGAAATAATTTCCACATATCTAAATTCAAATGCTGGAAATCAAATCACTTCTAGGTACTTTAAGTAAAAAAACAATTATTTGGTTCAGTTGAATTTGCTCAGTAATATAGAGCTGTCTCTGGGTCGTGTACGTTTAAGGATCGGTCTGTTTCATGACCCACCCACTCTTGGCTGCCAGCTGAACAAATAGATTACCCTGTGCTTTCTGACAGTCTGCAGATGCACAGGCAGTAAATCAAAACATAGTGGCAACTTCCAATAAACACGGCACAAACAAAGAATGAGCCAGGCTGCACCAAAGAGGGACTGGGCCGGTGTAGCCTAGGTGATCTTTAATTTGAGACGATATTGAAAAGTAAAATATACGTTTGTCCACAACTTTGACAACTCTCATTGATATTTTTCCAAGAGGTCTTTTTTACACAGCATTTTTCGTTTTTTTTTTAGATTATACTATAATACTATAATTACTATACTATTACTGGACAATGTACTTTTTGTGCATCCTAAATCCAGTGATGAATAATCATTGCCTTTTCAATATTTGAAAATGTGAAAAGTTATTAATATGTAAGTGCAGTTGCAGGAGCAGATAGCCAGATATGGACTGATAAGTACAGACGGTTTATAGTTGCATTCAACTATAATTGAGGATCATGCCAAACAGAATGCAAATAAGCAGCGCAAACCAGCATCTCTGGGAACCACTGGTGCGTTCTTTCAATCTTGGCATAGATAATGAGAACTTACATGTGCAGAGATGGGGGGTGGGTGTGGGGAATCAGAATTTATTGTTTCTACTTTGATGTTTTCTTAGCCTTATGTTGTTCTCCTTGACCCTGGGGCATGTGGTAAATTTCGCCAAAGAAAAAAGAATGCTGCAAATTGGGATAGATATAAAAGAAAAGTCTGGACTAAGAAGGCAATGCAGCTGGTCCCCCGGTATATATAATCATAAATTTGCAGACACACACACACACACAGGCAGCACTAATTAAGTCACTCTCACTAACTCATGAGGTTTGGTGGTGACAGTTAGGGATGTTGTATGAAATGAAATCAGGAAATAGTAATGAAATAGACAGTAACACACGGTCAGCTGGGATCCTCCTATCCTGGTCTGGATATGCCTTAGCCCCATGGGCACAACTCTTGATCTGCAAATTAGTTTCTCTTGAGCTAGAGCATGTAATATAAAATGTAATTAATTAAAGGAATTAATTATTTAGGTACTGCATTATTCAGGTTTATTCAACATAAAACAAGCCCTTTGGCAAAACAGGGATAGGAGCAGGTGATGTCACTAGTTATATTAAACCACAAGTTAATCTCACAAAGCGGCCTTCCAGCACAAACATAAACAGTTCCATCTGTTTTCGAATTTGAACATGTTCTGTATGAGCAACGGACAGAGAGAGGCCTTCGTATCCTGTGTATGTGTCTGGCAAACAAAATGAATGCCTTCTTCGGCTCAGCGAGAGAAGATTCTGACTGAGGCAAAGGGTCTGTTCTTTTTTACGAGTTCAATTTGTTTCCAGTGCACTGCTTAGACTCCTCACTGTAAACAAAATTATTAAAAAGTTATCGCTGAAATTTCATGTCCTGTTTCTCTGGACAAAACGTAATATACCAGAATCCCTGGTGTAACACTTATAAAACAAATACCTGTGTTCAGTTTGGTGAATAAAATCAAAATTAGTTTCAATTAAAATCAACTCAAAAATGTTTAATTCAAATATATTTTTTATAGGTTGTTGCAACCATACTTTTCTAGCATAGCCTGTGATTTAATAGAGGAAATATTAATATAAATAAAAAATAATATTAAGAACGTAAAATTAATGAATAATGCGTTCCCAAAATGGCCTATTTTTGTTTGACAATTTAATAACAATATTTTGATTTCCAACAAACAAATATTTAAAAATGTATATAATGGTATGATATGTTACAAAACATTTTGTGTCATGAAGGATATTTCTCATTTAAGCTACAGATTAAAAAAACAGAACCCTGCACCTTCCTATCTGTTGGTGTGAGTTTGCAACAGACCGTGCTCACATTACATTTCGAACCAGCCAACAAACCAGCCAACAATTTACAATAAGACAATGAAGTGCGGAGTGTACAGAGCAACTGCAGTGCATTCAGTGAGGCCTGGTTTTGTGTTGCCTCAGTGAACTTTGCATGGATCCACTTCCTTGGATTTCAGATGGCAGCATGGTGCTGAAGATCAATGCAAAGCCCAACAGAAATCAGGATTCATCAGAGGCCAGCATTAAAATTACTTAATGAACACTCCGCTTTACAATATTGATTAATTGGCTTCCAGGAATCGGCTTAAAAATGTGAGCTTGTAAATCAAGGATGAGGAGATGTATTCTTGGGAAAGATTTGGAGAAAAAGTAAATATCAGATAAGACTGATCCTCTGATCCAATTGTTTGTGTCACATTCCTCTGTTATGAACTTCTACTGGTAATTGAAAACAGGCTACCCCTTAAGATTCAGCTTGCAGATTTCCTATTCCAAGTAAATAGTCAATGATGGAGAAAAACATGACCAGCGGTAAACCCTCTTCCAGCCGCAGACTAAGTGTGATGCAAGATATTTTTAAAGATATGTTGGAAAAAACTGTAATAGTTCTCTAAAACCTGTGTGCAATAATGGGAATTTTTTCAAAATATTTGAGTGTTTCATTGGACTCAAGGCTCTTTCTCCCAATTGTTTTGCATTTTCCCCCCCCTCACAATAAAGTTGGTGACACTGTGAGTCCCTCAGAAGTGTTCTCATTGAAACCATAGGCAAAGCATTGAACCTTTTGTCCCATGTGACTTCCTTCTGGTTCATTGTATAATTTGCTGTGCTGTTACATTGATTTTTAGGGACTGTCATTTCTGTTTTCCCATGATTTATTAGTAAACAATTTGATGTCAGCCAGGACCGGCAAAATGTTTCACAGACCGATAGAGTGTCATCTGCATAGTAGTGGAAATTAATCCCATGTTTACGAATGGCATCACCTAGTGGTAACATGTAAAGCTTGAAGTAGGGGACCTAAGACTGAACCCTATGGGACACCATACCTAACTTCAGCTAAATCTGAAAGGTTATCGTTTAGTTGCACAAACTGGAATCTGCCAGTTAGGTATGACTTAAACCAGGAGAGAGCACTTGTTTTAATAGCAATATCACAATCAAGTCTATTCAGGATTTGGTGGTCAATAGTGTCAGAGAAAATACCCTCATGATAGCGCTCCCTTGCTCTAGCTCGTGTGTCCTCAGTGTGTGCGTCCACTTGCACCTGTGTGTGTTACTTTCACCAGTCCTATTGAGTAACTTAATGCCTGTTCACCAAGACCAAGCTGTGCACTGCCCATATTGTGAATCTATGCAGGGAAAAAGCAAAAATTAAGGTTTAATGTTAAAAACCGAATGCCAGCCCTACTAAAGTGGTCACACGTGCTTTGTTATTATTCCTGTTTGTCTACATTCACTACACTGGAGTTTGTTTTGATTGCAATCGAGCACTGTGGCTTTAAAAATTCAATATCTGAATGTAACGGCAAAGTCACAGATGGCATCTTGGGACATAGCAAGGAAAGTGAGTGAAAACTTTAAACATAATACAAAGACCATACAAATATAACATGCATAAGATGCCGCTCCATAGCTTCCCTTGAGCAGGTAGGAATAAGTAATAATTTTTTTTACTGAAAATGATCTATTTTGTGCAGATATCCGTGGTCAATGAGCCACCTTGAAGTGCTTAGGGGCTTATTTGCATTCTTTGTTTTTCTTAAATTTAAGTTAAATCTGAGATGGTTTTTCAATTTCGACTTGAGGGCATAGAAGTTATGTGAATGTTCTCTGCCATTGAGTTAAGCTTCGACATAGATAATATATTTAACACCGAGACAAACCTATCCTGGGGTTAGTTGAAAATTTGTTTTGTTTCTTCGTTGACGTGTCCCTTCTGAGGGTGGAAGAGGAGTGGGAGGGCAGACAAATCTGATTTAAAAGTAACCCTAACATTTACATAACATCAGTTTTTCGGCCTAGAAAAACTTATCATTGTCCAACATATGCATGCTTACTAAAAAGTAGCAACTTTGTGAATTTTACTCCACTTGGACTGCATACCTTCCGTCTCTTTTTGATTTGCCAGGGGATCACACAGAACTACCCTGTGTAGGAATAATTCAGATGCTTGGAATTCCTCTAACAGGAAATATTAGAGCTTTAGTCAGGGTTTTTCAAGATGCAAAAAGCCATCAGGTAGAGTGTGGTGTCATTTGTCAGGAAGTCTACCAATTACAAAGCAAAAATTAAATTGGTAATAAGTTACTAAAGCATTGACTGGTCAGCAATTATGAAGTTCTTTAAATTAGTACAAATGTGTCTCCTGCATGCTGCAATCATTTGAGTCAGTCAGCTCTGTATTTTGTGGTCAAACCCCGCTACTAAGTCAAATACCGGTCTCGAAACACGAGCTTGTTGTTTCCCCATGAACCCACAGTAGTTCTTGTGATTTTGCAAACAACAGATATGTGAAATGTTTCCCTAATACTTGATACTGGGATATAGCAACATGTTACTTTCAACTGCTTCTACAATACTCCAAAGCAAACCTGAACTAAGGTTAGAGGGTGGCTGACCTTAACACACAAGTATTTTCATTTTACACAATGGTGGAGGAGGATTAATATCGGCCAAAGAGGCCCAGAAAGCAGTTAAGGCAGTTTAGAGAGGAAAACCTAATTGATCATCTGTACCTGTGGCCATCTGACGAATATGATGTTATGCGTCATCTGACCTGTGCGCTATGGTTCAGAGAAAACCGTATTTCGTAGCGCTTCCATTGTTCCAGCTGCATGCACTTAGAAATTAAGTCTTTCACACACAGTGGAGCCTTTTGGGAAAATTTTACTCCTGGCTGGATTTTCACCGGATGTGGGACTGGGTGTTTACCATCATGACCATTGGTTTGCGCTGTCACTGACATTTTACAACAAGAGTTATTTTATTAATCAAGACAAAATGACTGGAGTATAACCAGAAACATATGTTCCTTCAGCATGCAACAGTCTCACACCCATAATCCACAGTCAGGACTGGTTGTAGTTAAAAATTAACAGCGCAATTTCCTGGTCCCATCACCCACATATGCTTAAATTGGCATTAGAAACAAGCAAAAAGGGTCATTGCTCAGCTTGGTCTTTGACAATTGTGCGTACCAAAAGGAAAAATTGGCGTCCTGTATGAGAAGTGAATTCCCAGCTCAGAAAAGCTTTGCCAACCAAAATGAAGGGCTTAAACTGTTCTGTTGAACAAAAAACATAAAATAATCACATGCTCATGTCCCATGACTCCCCCCAGGAAGCAAGATGGCTTTGTGCTAAAAACAAAACTGAAGATGATGATCCCAACTTTTAACATAATTTTACATCCCTTTTGAGGTGAAAGTAACAAGGTAAATAACTTATTTTTTAAATAACCCTGGTATTAGGGTGTCAGTTAACGTCACCAATATCCTTTCTGTTGAGGATTGAGTTTGGTGGTTAACATGATGTCATCAGAGCAGAGCTAGGTCATCAATGGCACAGGAATTGCAGAGAGGACTTTGAGCCTGCTCCCGTCTGCTGCATAGGTCACCATTAAAGCCTTGCCCCCTGTCTCAAACTACAGGAGTGTGGGCAGCTAGGACTTTGAACGAGGCATCAGTGACTTGTCTTTTTTCATCTGGCTGTGGCCATCCCTTCACACTCATATGACTGTACTCATATGAATGCTTTCTATACTGTGGCTCTGGAGTAGATACACCAAACATTGAAATGGGTTCCTGAAGCAGACAGCAGCTATTATGACTAAATTGTACAGAAAGTCATTGCAGTACACCATCTCAAATGAAGTACAACAGAGGCAACAGATGGGAAAAAGATATATTCTATATACTTTAATTGACTGTAGAATGTGAGGGCCTGTTAAATTAATAAAACAGAACGATTTATCAGGTCACATGATTGTCATTGGAACAAAGTGTATGTCTCTACTGCCCTCTGCTGGCACACACATTATATTCTATTACTATGAAAATATTTTAGTGTTCAGCAAGTTACTTGAGAAAGCTATACATCAATTTTTCAAGCTATTTGAGTCTCTCTGATCAGAGTAAAAGCTTGAGTCCTCAGTCTCTTTTCAGAACCAAATTCCAGCCATTCAGGGTCTAAGAGAAATTTCCAGGCTCAAAAAGTTTAATCACCACAGCCTCCTGTGGCCGGAGCCGCAACTCTTTCAGTTTGAGGGAACCCAGCCGGTCGAGCCCAGTGCTGGCCACAAACACACCGCCTGCAGGCAGGCCAGGAGCCCAAGCCTGGTCCAGGATCCAAACATCTGGGCCCATGTTAAGGAGCACCAGGAAGTGCACGCAACCCCAGGAGCGCAGAAAGGCCAGGACAGGGGAAGACGAGGTGTTGGATGTGGCTAAAACCGAGGCATTGAAGGGGAGCAAGGTGAAGCTGCCGAAAAGCAGGGCCTCCTCCTGGGAGCGCGACTGACTGAGGGAGTGGAACAGCGGCGAGGCCGTGAGCAGGACACCCTTCTGAGCAGAGCAAGCACAAGAGAAATTGGTAAGTGGATGAAGGAGGAGAGAGCAGCGCAGTTGTTTTGGGTGGGGACATGGGGGAAACACTGAACGCATGGCTTCTCCTTAACCAAACTTATGGCTGTTGGGGACATATCGTGCAATGACTGATGGCTTACCTCAATTTCCTTTTCGCCAGGTTCATTGTCCCAGGTCACAGATACATTCTTCACAGAGAAAAATAAATTCACGTTGATTAACTGCGAGCATAATTCATCAACTGGACTGGTTTTAAAATGGGGATATTTTAATAGCGAATGCGACTGAGGTGTTGACAAGTGCAGTGGCATACAAGCTGAGGGTGTAGGCCGATTGGCAAGCGGGCCCATAAACCTGCAATTGGCCGATCTCCTCGCCATATTTGATGACCGGAGTCCCAGGCAGCGTCATCATAAGCACCATAAGTATTCTCTGCAGTTTCTGTGTCACTACGCCACCTAGCTGAAACCAGTGATACACAAAAACAAAATAACCATGATTTTAAATTTTCTAATATGAAAGCTCAGACATGGACTAACAGTGCACTACAATTCAAAGTGGTTTTCTTACCGCCCAGCTAGGCCATGCTCCCTGGGCTGTTAGCAGATTTTTCTCCATGGAAACGGCAACTTCATCCAGGGATAGAGGGCGAAGTGATGGGGGCAGTAGCGACCTTGTGACCAGTTCCACCAAGGAGCTGTTGACCATGGGATCAGAGACATAGGGCTGGTGGCCAGAGTTCCCTACCAGTCTCACCACCACAATCCTTAACACAACAGAAAGAACCAAAAATAGGAACATGAAGATACACACAGACCGAAAGAGGCACACGGTTCTGAAAACATTATTGAACTAAAATCAACACTCATGTTGTGGTAACCTCATACCACAACAATGATACACGGCTTGTAAAAAGATGGAATTTGCAGACTTGGTACATTCCCAGTAAACGCCTTGGCATCTCTGTCAACATAGTATGTTGGAAGTGCATGGCAAAGAACTATAAATACCTTTCACTACCCTCTTTGCTAAACTTCTGTACCAGCACTCGCCACTCCTTCAGAATCTGAGAGAATAAAAGATAGATAGATAAATAAATATCACAGAAAGTCACAAAACTCTTTACTGCTCTCTGCAGGCAATGAACACTTACATACTTGACTGATACTCATAGCAGGTCACAATTAACAGTGAAAAACCATGATGACGAAGCAAAATGTCCCTCATTCTGTACTTTTGCACATTTCTTGCAGTGTCACGTGCATTTAGATTTAGTCTCACCTGCTCAGAATAGGCCACATCCGTGTCACAGATACAGAAACCTGCAACTCCTTGTTCCAGCCAGAGCTGCAGAGCATGCTGGGAAGAGAAAGTGGTCAGTGCTAATATTTTTTTTCCTGCAGTAGATTAAAACTGCATCATTAAAACCCGTTTCCCTAAAGTTTGTCCCAGCTACAAGTAACTACACTGACAGAGTTCAAATACAAGGAAAATTTTAAAATAAAACGACAAGACAAGAATATGTCTTACCTGTATAGATCCAGGTGCATCTATGAGCATTTCTGTTTGGTTGCCTGAGTTCACTGGTCCAGAATCTGATAGATCCAAACCGCAGAGGTCCAACAGGATCCTCAAACCTGGCCAGACAAGAGATGGAGATGAAATGACTGTACTCATCTAAATAAATAAATAAATAAATAAATAAATAAATAAATAAATAAAGCACCAAGTACAAGATCTTAAAATAACACGTTCCTCCATGGCCACAGGCGTTTCTGGTGGCCATCATTACAGTTCAAAATCCCAGTGACAAGTTTTAGTTTAGGCATTTATCAAATGGCTTCTTATTGAAATCAAAAGTAATTCACTCCAAGTTATGGCACAAATAATCACAACTGCGCTGGCCACACTGCAGTCTTTGAACAACACAAGACATAAGAGAGTGCATCTGATAGTTGAGCTTTCCTAATGGATCTGCAGTTTTTCCTTGAGGCTTACCTACATTCCAACCTGCCTACCTGATTTGTGGCCCTCCACGAGCAGCTCCTGAAACTGGGGAAGAGTACCCAGGCTGTAATTGAGCCGTTCAGGGTCAGACAGTGGGAGACCCTGGGGGAAGAGGCCCTCCAAGATCAAGGCCCCCACACCCAAGGACTTTAGGTAGGGCAAGCGGTCACGCACTCCTGCTGAGAGACATGCTAGGCGCTCATAGTACTCTGTCACTCTTGTTTATAGAAAGATTGAAAAGTTACACAAATACAGCTAGCATCTGTATGGTCATCAGCAACTAATCACATAATCATGCCATGCACAAGCGGTAACTCACCGGTGATGTCCCCCACCCCTGTGCTTTCAGAGTCCAGGAGGAGAGCTGGCTGCAGTCGGTAGAAGAGCGCTTTCTGCCACCAGCGCAGTGGAGGTGCTACCGGGCGAGGGCTCTGGGCGATGATGGCAATGGCAGCACACAGCATAGCTAGCCAGCCAAGCCAGAAAAGCACCGCCAGTCGCCAGCGCAGTGTCCTCCACCAGGCACTTCCTGCAACCCGCTCAAGCTCTGCCTTACCCATGGGCACCAAGTGGGGGCTCTGCTGCACTGCACTGTCCGGGATCAGGAGTGGTACCGTTTCAGAGCACTCCAGACCCCCAGAGAGGCACAAACCTGCCACTTCTGCGGTGTGACCAAAGCCTATATTACCATTTACATTGAGTGGCATCCTGTTCGATCACAAGTAGAAAGGAGAGAGCAGAAAACCTTTATAAATAATAAAAAAGAATGGCTCACAGGTTGTCATCTTCAATTTGTAGCCAAAGGTGGCTTCACAAACATAGCTGTTGTCCATTAAACAGGTTTATTCATTTAAAATGCTTACCCATTTATACTGTTGGATATTAAATTAAGTAGTTCAGGAATTTTACAGATAAATTAAAGGCAAATTTTATCAAAATAAAAATTAAATTTAAAAAATAAGTGTCAGCTGCTAATTCACAGGTACCTCTGAAACCAACAGACCACTCGACCTTCCAGGGATGGAGTTTCCCATTCAGGTTCTAACAAAGTCACTCGTCAGATAATCATACTCATGACCCAAAATTATTAATCAAAACCAACAGACTAGGCTTATTATTAAAACAAAAACAACAAGAGACCTCAATTTTTCCACTTTAAGCAAAACCCATTTACGCCGACAGTTTTCGTAAACTTAAACGTGTAAACATTTTAAACGTGTCTTCATTAGTAATTGTGCACATTTTGCCTTTTTAAAATGTCGTTAACATTATCTCGCTCAGTGGGTAACTGGTGTATGGTACAAAATTTCGTTCATATACCTTTTGATTTTTTTTTGTCGCTTTTATATCAATTAGAGCTGGAACCTACGCACGTGTGAACACGTAATTAGTTATAAATAATTAGTATTGGTATATCATTATTAAACTGGCACCGTTGTAAAATAGCATTTTAATATACAGGTTTATCATGCCTTTTTTTAAGTTGCATATTTGAATTTTTTTATTTTACACATAATTAAAAGGGGTTTTACGCGGTCCTTTGCACCATTTTATGGATTACATGTGGCAAAAAGCTCAGCGCATCACTTGATCCATAGCTCAATAAAACAGCACCAAATAGAACGCAGAAATAAAAAAAGATTTAATTGTAAATGTAAAAGTACCATTTCTCTCTGAGTAGCATCTTACTCTTATCAACTGTTTAATTCATCGTTATTAGCTGCTGACGAGTTACTTATACGCCATAATTTAGCTTTCGGGAGCTGGATTGATCTCGAATTGGCAAATGCAGTACTTTTGAAGTTAACCACAAACGATTAAGTAAAATACAAGAAAGCTGAGCTCACCTTAAAAATCAAGTAGAAGTATAACTTTATTAATAGGACTACCTTGGTTCTTGTCTCTGCCCTCTCCTTCCTTCTCTTCAAAGATAAGTGTTTGTCTTTGGAATTGTTTGTCTAGTTTAAAAAGTTATGGGGGTGGGCACATGTCTGATGAAGGCGTGGCCAAGGCAATTAGCGCAGTTCTGCTGACATTCTGCACACCACAGTAACACATTCTGGAGATATTGCGGTGACTGGGTCGGTTTTATATAAGGTCATGGGCCCAACGAAGCAAAGACGAAGGGCTCAAAGCAACATGAATAGAACTGAAAGCACTTAAATTATTAGTGTCTGGACAAGACATAATGACCTCTTATTGCTTTATTCCATAATGAAAAGTAATACCATTTGACACTACTCCATTTTTAAAATGTACTCAATCTGTTTGCTAACAGCTTTATATACATATAAGAAAAAAAAATATATATATGTAAAAAATCTATATAACAG
>JAOYSI010045265.1:8740-62408 GCA_025775065.1 Hiodon alosoides | reverse complement strand
TATATATTGACCTGTGAATAAAGCACTACACTAATCTTGACCAATTGTTATAAAAGTTTCTCAGCATTTCTAATATATATAAAATAATCAGACTTTTAAAATGTTCCTTTGGTGTAAAAAAAGAACAGTTTTTTTAGTAAGGTTTACAGAGATCAGAGTCAAGGATAACCACTAAATCTTCAACCTCACTCTTGTTCTTGTTCATTCAGGTGACCAAGCTTGCCAGACACCTTCTCTCTTTGAGCTTTTGGGCCAACTAACAGAACCTTAGTTTTATATTTTCACTAAGTTAGAGTAATGTTTTAGACATCCATGCAGTGATGTGCGACATGTGCTCAGCTGGTCAGTGGTATTTGTGTTAGCGCTACAAACATATAAAGCTGTGCATCATCCACACAGCTGTGAAAATGGACTCCATTGACATGAACGATTTTGCTCTGGGGGAACATGTGTAAGGAGAACTGGATTGGCTCAAAGATAGAGCCTTGTGGGACACCATAAGAAAACTATGTTGTCCCTGATACCTGCTCCCACAAGGCAATAACATACTCCCAGTTTCCCAGTCTCCCAGTTAGATAGGATTGAAACATGCTTAGCACTGTATCTGAGAGACCAACCCAACCCTCAAGCAATTAAATAAGAATTCTGTGGTAAATTGCATCGAAAGCTACATTCAAATTTAAAAGACTTAAGATAGATATTTGATTGGAGGTCATTCACAACTTTAGCTAGTGGAGTCTCAATGTTAGTACAGTAGAATCCTGACTGGAACCTTTCCAGAATACTTTTCTTGCTAGTGGTCACTTAATTGTTTAAGGATTGGAATTCAGTGCTCATTCTGCAAGGGATTTGCAAAGTGAACTAATGGGCTGTTCTGAGATTTGAGAAAACTGTTATTGCTTCAAGAAATCACAGGTGCACATGGAAAATCTGTCACACCTCCAGAGTCAAACTGACCTTAAGCGCAACACTATGGGAAGCATTCCTCTGTGGTTGTGGACTCAAGCCATTTGGGGTGACAAAGACGTAAGCTCTTCATCACCCAGGCAATATCGCTGCCTTCCCTCATTGTCCTTAGTCTGGTGACGCTTTTTCCATTTCTCTGAGCCCTTGAGTCTTTCTTGCTTTCAATTAAATCCTTATTATTTCCCAGCCGCACGCACTTGACTGATTTCATCTGCCTCCTCCAGCTTGGCTGCAGAGGGAAAACTTTCATCTTTGCAGTTTCTGCACACACAGTCCACAGCTCTGCATGCAAGACTGATATTCTGTACGTCATTCTAACACGTAGTCATGAATTTCTGCCCTCACTACATACACACATTTGCATATATTAAATTGAGAAGGCTTTTTTTTCTCAACAGACATTTCTGGTAGGTTATTTTTTATCTAGTAGCCTTAGACGTGATCTGGGATGTAAAATAATAACAGGAGATTTGTACATTACATGAATAGGGTAGCAGTAGAATAGATGCAGGGTAGTAGGGTCATTTAAATTTGCATTAATAAGAACCAGATTGTGTTAAAGTCATAATTTTGACTACATTCATATTGATCAAATTCAAAGCTAAGTAACCAATGCACTGATGAGCCTCAGACTGGGAATTTTTATTTAAACGCTCTGATTGTAGAAGCCAAAATTGACGATATTCACATGGCTCTTATCAAAACTACTAATTTTTTGCTTTCTTCAAACCTTTGTCAGAAAGCTACTTACCTGCCCAAAGGTAAACCTAAATGTGGCCTTTAATTGGGAAACTGGGGGTTAGCAACCACACCTGTCAAGCAATATCGATTAAGGGCAGGTGCAGGGATGGATAGAGGAAACGTCAGTTGCTCGGGGATTGTAATATGAGGGGGATAACGTTGGTGTAACATTTTTGTTTATGAATTGTTGAACCACTTCCAAAGCACAGAAAAGTCCCTTCCAGCATGCAGGTCCGCAATTTGAAGGGCGAACGATCCCTGGGGGGACTGACCTTCCCGATAGACCTTCAAGAATAATTCTACTTGTATCTGTATATACGTATATATATGCAGTTTTCTCTGGCACATAAACCTCCCACTTCAGTGGGCTAAGCCCACCAAGAGCAAATATGCCTGAAGGATTATTTATTCATGCATTAGTCATTTTTAGTTTTTATACCCCTTGGTGGAAACAATCACGTTTACCAGTGGTTAGCGCTGTGGTGTAGCGGTCAAACAAAGCGGGATCAATGCAGCGCTCAGACTTTTAGCAATGATGTGAAAAGAGCTTTCTGTTTGAGAAACAGTCCAGGTTAAGTAACTCTCTCTAAGTGACATCTCTCTAACCCAACCCCGCCCCCCCTCTCATGGGAGCAATAATTTGAGACATCCAAGCTAAAGGAAAAACCTCAACCTCTGAAAAGGCAACCAACAAACATTACAGACCAGTAACCCCCCAACCCCCCGGGTGCCATGATCTGTCAGGATTTTCCTTTGCTCCTGCCAGTCATAAGGCCATGACTCCAGCCTCCTGCAGGAACAATTGACCACTATTGATTGGACATTATTTAAGATTATTATGGCTCCCAGTGCCAGCTAGCAGAAGATGGGTTCCCCCCTTTAAGCTTTGTTCTTCTTAAGGTTTATTCCTACCAGCTCAGGGAGTTTTTCCTTGGCCCCGTTGCAACAGGTGTGCTTCCTGGGGGTCCCAGGAAAGCGTCTCTGTCACATGAAACGTGTAAAAAAAAGAAACACTATACAAAGGTACAAATGTATTTTTTTTACAAAGTTAAATTAATTGACTGAGGATCTCTCCTTTCTCCTATGTTAGAGAACCGAAGATCCACATTGAGAGAGAGCAAGAGTAAAAGTTCGTATGAAGAGTAAGAAGCCGAGTTATCTCAGATGAAATCTACGCTGACCAATATGAGCAGTTTCACATTTATCACTGAGAATAACTATAGAGTATCTATTTTACGGTTCTTTTCTCTCTACCCCATATGTATTTTAGTACAAAACGTACATTACAGTTTTTAGAGTAATCATGTATCATTTGAGCATTCTATTTTTCTGGAAAACTATACTATATATACATATGTATACATATATACAATGACAATTAATGCCATTAGACTGAAATTAATTCAAACTCAAGTAACAAAAGACAATGAAATACTCACAGACATTCACAATATTAGTATGCAGGGCCTGACATGATTTGCGAAGCAGGATGCAGACTGAAGGCAATGGGGGTAGAACGTCATTGGCCACTGAACCATTGTGGATGTCCCTGGCCTGCATAGGGGGAATGTCACACAATGTCACAGTGCAATGAGCCAACATACACGGTATGTACTGTATCAGAAATACAGCTTTAACTTAATTGACAATAATAAAAAGATATATCTGAGGTCACACTTTGAAATAAGGTTATACATAATTTAAATTATTTCGATGTCCTCTCATTTTGGTAGAGCAGACTGTATTTAAATAATTGATGATTTTGACTAAGATGTTCCAGATATTATGAAAATAATTTTTTCTCGGGAATTCCACTGCTTTTCACAGTTTTTACTCTATAATACACAATTGTTTGACAACAGGGAGCGAACTTGTTGATCCTTGGGGACAGATGAAAAGGGTTCATTTTCCCCTCAAGTGCTTGTATCGATTTTTCAAGCGTTTCCAAGGACACTGGCTAGCCAAAGAATAGCGATGAAGTGTCTTGAAAACCCAGTCATGTTTATGTGCTACAATGAGCAAGCACAGTCAATGTGTGTTTTATTGATTTTACTGATTCGAACCGTGTAGCTCGTCTAAAGTTTTTGCCAGTGCCGCACAAAGCAACGGCTTTCCTCCCAACCTACTAGCGTTCACAGGTGCTAGATATTATCAATAAGTGTACATTGTCCTGGTATATCATTGATTATTAATTAAACAATGCCCAAACAGTGAGATAGTGTCCCTTCCAACCAGGGAGGCTGTAATTTGATGTTAGCAAATTTTACGATATCGCACATTGTGATATATTCTGGATATTTTCGGATATCCCTTGTCTGCAAACTTTATCTTTTGTTTTCAAAGTACTGATAATAAATGCAATTATGTGCAGTGAACAGATATGAATGAACGCCACTGTGGTTTACTTTTAACAAGGACGAGCCGATAAAGAGCAATAGCCTTCAAACCTGAAAGCATTTACACCATGTTGTAAATATTTATCATGTTCTTCCCTCTAAGAAACAAGGGGAAGGCAGCGATTTGCATCGCATTTCGAACGCAACATTTATCGTGGAACGCAACATTTAGGAACCCACAAGGAACCTCTGTGGAGCAACCTTAATTCCATTAGCAGATTTATAGTAGTTATACATGAAGGTTGTTTTGAAATGAAGGTTTTTATTCACAAAACATTATTGGGTCCAACCGAAGGCGGACAATAACTACCGAACAGTTGTTTATAACAAGTGTGCAACAGCAGAGTCTGTAAATTACCAGTGGTTTGTGCAAGTAATTTAAATTTTAGACATGATTCACTAGCAGATACATGAAGGCGTCTAATCACCACGGGTATTCATTCTACTAAAAATGAGTCAATTTCCCCACAAGATTGTCAGGCAGACCTTGACCTGAAAAAGGCGTTGCTCCCCGAATGCTGTAATACATTTTAAAATGAAAGGCATACTGAATGGCAAAAAGAGCACTTTGCAATGACCGCAATTTAACAACGCAGATGCTAGAAAGGCAAAAGACTGATTATTCAAAACGATTAAATTAAAAACAACATAATTGGCTGTCTAATTAATCTTGGGTACTCTCAAAACTACCAGTCACGACCAATGCCTGTGCTCTACCTCGTCTTATTTTAATGCTGACATTTACAAATGGAAATTATTTTAATTAAGCATGCTTTAATTAAGCCCTGCCTCTCTGCCATCGCACTGACAGACGTGTCTTTAGGTTTGAATGCTTACCCTGCAACATTTACAGTATAATTTTCTCTATGAGTGTTTTGAACTCCAGGGGGTTTCGGAAGACTGTCAGTTATTCTGAAGAACATCACCGCTAGCCAATGAGTTCCAAAGTTACATTTATTTAAATATATATTTTGTTCTATCTTCGTAAGTAACCAAGTTTTACTACAGTGTACCTATGTGGGTTGCTGGGCCTTCCATCGGTTATGAAAACGATCTTTCTGCGCTTGACACATAGTTGCAACAACGGACGATTTTTGTCCCAAATCGGAAAATGCTTGGAGAAGGGGGTTGAAAACTTTGTGCTCTGTAGACTAAATTAAGTCAGTGCTTAATGCCAGAAAAAATGTACATTCCACTGACATCTTTCAGCTTGCCTTTATTTGTTAAAATGAACTAAGTATTTATCGTCCGTTCATGCGCCGCATGCGTGCTTTTAATACCACAAAACGACTAGTGTACTGATAAAGCAATGACAACATAGAGGAAAATAACATCCACACTAGGTGGCAGTATATGTTCCAGGTTAAAATTTAGAAGCGGCACCACATTTTTATTCTTTGAGACTGGTACTTTAACCTCAGGTTGAGCAGTGTAGAAAACAAAGGTTGCAGTTACAAGTCCCATAAGGCAGTTTTACAGGCTAACCAACTTCATGGTTTCTGTGACATAGTTGTATTATTTGTTGTTTTTAGCTCCTTTTGTGTGTCTGTTTAATGGCACATTTGTGGAATCGATAAAAATACACAAAACAGTACAGTGCAGTATGATCCCTTGACCGGTATTACATACACGATAATATCCATCCAGCTTCAGCCATTTCAACTTACATTCCTAACAGACCACTGGGATCTGCCACTGCAGGAGTTCTAGTGATCCCCTCACTATGGAGTTATTGTGAAATTGTGATATCATGGTACAAAGGTCAGGGTCAGAAATATGTCGGTATCCCAACCTTAATACTAAATGAAATATGGGCATAGTTGGATCTAATTTTAGGTATCATTAAGATGTTCTATATTTACTGATAAAGTTTATGTGTGAAGTGAAGCGGAGGCAAATTTCCTCTCTTGGGTGAATTTTAAATATGTTTACTTGGGAAGCCTAAAACTGGGCATACTCAGACCTGCAGTTAGTGGGAATAGCAAGTGTAATTTAATTTATTCATCTAATGGTACTGGTGTACCAAACGTTCTGATTGAAGGAGCCTTGTGCCAACCAAAGCTAAGTTAACACGCACTTTCCTTCTACAGCATAAATATGTGTATAATTATAATTGTAAATGTATATAAATAAATGTTGTGTTAGGAAAAGCATTAGAAACTGAACTACATAGACAAAAAATTATACCAGTCTACTGGAAAATATAAAAGCAGACAGATCACTAAGAAAAATAAATATCTATTAAAACATCCAGGAGTCAATGGTATTGTACTCCATGAAGAGAAATTAACTTAATTTTAGACATTTATATCCTTCAGAGAACAATCTTACATGAGTTTCTCAGTAATGGCAAGAAACTGTTATAGCGATGTAAAGTTTGAATTCACCATTTTAATGAAATGTAACATCAAGAAAGAGAGAGTCTAAAGATGTCTTATTTAAACCAGCTTTCACTGAAGAAAGAACATTAATCTGAGAAAAGGCCTCAGAGTTTATAGTAACACATTCCTTTTTTAAATACCCGTCTCTACTCATAAGAACTGTATCAGGTCTACATTCAGAAAGGTGTGTTTTGGGTGTAGCAGACCTTAAAAAGTTAACCAGTCGGGTTCTGGTGATGCACCTCTCACTTAAAAATACTATATTTTTATTTTGAATATCTCACAGACAAGAGCTGGGCAGATATTGTCCTGTTGGAGCGCCATAATAGCCCAAACAAGGCTTCACATTGTGATTCCGTGTCCTATTCCAGAGATTTTTCAGTTTTTGGGTTGACCTTGGGCAAAGTTATTTACCAGTTTCTGTTTGATGACCTTTTATACCTTACTCTTCTGGCTGTCAATATAAAAGGGAAACTTTAATCTATCTAATCCTGGGCTCTATGTTTATTTCTCTTACACAATCATCTGTGAACTAGCAGCTGGCAGCCAGAAGAGCAAGGCACAGAAAAGTTTACTCCTAAGTTTTTGGTTAGTCCATCAGCCGTTGCAAAATAAGTTAAAGTGGAGCAGACGCACAACCTGAAAAGCTTAGTATGGTGACTTTACCAAACCATATGACAAAAACTCTACTAATCCTGTACTAATCCTCTGTGACAAGGATGAAAGTGTTGATAGTTGGGCTCATCTGAGATTTGCATTCGAGATACTTTTTTTAATCAAAAAAATTAACATCCCTGAACACCTAGCCCATTAAGTTTATAAGGCCCTCCCTTTGTTAAATTGGGGGACTGGGCAAATCTTTTTTAGTGCTTTCAAGGGAAAACGATATCCAATATTTATGGGTAATTAGTCCCAAATCAAATACGCGGCTAAATTAAGAATATAGCGCGTTAATGTAGAGTCCTTATTGGAAACGGTTTATAAAAATGCAGACGTTGACCTCCAACTCTTTGGGTGGCAGTAATGCGCTATATAAAGTATATTCCTTGGCTTTGATACGTCATCCGAAAAATAATATTACGTTGGCTATGTCCGAAACCGCCCCCTATCCACTAAATAGTGCACTATTTAGGGTGTCGGCCATTTTGTAGTGGTGTCCGAATTCATTCCCTACATCTCGTTCCCTACATTTGTTCACTCATTCGTAGCCACAATGCAATCTGATTTCGAGGGTACATACGATGTACACTCTTCGACTCCTATTTCCCATAATCCAACGCGGAGACGGCGGCAGAGTTCAAAAAAATTATTATTATTATTATTTTTACTTGTGTCACGTTTGCCCCCGGACTCGGGTGGAGGACACTGACAAGAAGAACCTCGTGTGCTCGTGCACTTGTGTTAGTTTTTGTTGGTAGTTTAGTTTTCTACCATTTTTTGTTTTATATACATAACAGTAGCGTTTTCATTCTGTTCAATTATATTTTTATGAAAAATAAAATATATACATAAACATGACAAGTCTTTATATCATTAATATAATAAGCATAACAAATGAACAGTTGCGAAAATATGAATTGTATTATGATTCCTTTTTTTATTAATGCAAAAATAAAACACAGAATGCACAGTAAAACATTTTAATTTCATATTAAAAATGATATTTTTATAGATGATAAAATTCATGAAACCACACAGGTGAAATGTTCATGACAAAATGTCTGCGACAGCTCCCGAGTGCTCGCTGACGCAGGGAATTTACGTCGGCGTCTGAAATCGCTCCCTCTTTTCGTTCACTCACTGCTGAAATTTAGTGGACTCACTACTGCCATTTACTATACAGGAAATAGTGAATGAGTGAACGAGTGTGCGATTTTAGACACAGCCGGTGTATCTGCCCGTCAAGAAAGGCTTCAGTTTATTAATATCGGATTTAGGTATCGAAAATACTTCCAGGCTGGGAAACGATACTTTACGACGGAGAAGGAAACTCCATAGACTAAGGAGGAAAGACGTGAAGAAGTGGAGACCCCGTGACACTGGAGGTGGGCGAGACATTTTTATTTGACTGGTGTTGCTAGGCCGCGACGATTTTCCGGCGTTTCGCCAGCTAGCTATTTCGCTACAAGGATGCTAATTTTTCAACGAAGGCGACAGGGCAGCTGTCTAGGATTGGGTTATGACAGAAGGCCGTCTTAAATGACGACTTACTTCAATATTACGTTAAGGTTATTTACAACACGGTGGACATTACTGACAACAGCTTCACCAAAGCTGTTTTTTTTATACTTATTGGAGCTGACTCACTCATCTGATGCAATCATAGATCACAAGTCTTAATCAAGTCAAGTTTAACGACGCATGTTAGCATCAGTCACCAGATTCGGTTAGTGAACTGGCGTAGTTCGTAATTCTTTCGTTTTGATTATGGTTATGGCAATCTCTTAGTCATCTTGCTAGTAAACTACATTCCGTTATGTGAATACATGTGTTACATAGTTTTCTGGATAACTACGATTTGGTATGTTTATGTCATGAGTAGATTAAGTAAATAGGCGGTCTCGTTGAAGAATCAAAATCAAGTCTGTGAATGAATGTTTATACGTTAATGACGGCTTGGTCTCTTAACGTTTGCATGAGATTTTGTCAGGCCTCAGTTCAATCCAATTTCGACATAATAATCAAAATCATGATTGGTAACAGTTAGCGTGCTTTTATTTCACGTTATGGTTTTTTTTTTATCGTCACGAGTTTCACAAATCATAGCTTTAATGTACATATGATAAAATGTCTATATATATTTTACTATTTCATGTTTCCCTGAGGTAATTGTATTGTTGATTTGTGGGATGTTTACGTTTTGCTGTAAGAAAAAGCCGACTATTTTCAAAGTTTCAATCATTGCTTCTGATTATTATAGTTTTCATTGTTTATAGTTGATACTCGCCAA
Organism: Hiodon alosoides; assembly: GCA_025775065.1. Lineage (NCBI taxonomy): Eukaryota > Metazoa > Chordata > Actinopteri > Hiodontiformes > Hiodontidae > Hiodon > Hiodon alosoides. Next base: position 52,974 of record JAOYSI010045265.1, on the reverse strand, counting down.
GGTGTAAATAAATACGTCTGCTGGCATTTTTTTCATCTATCATCTGTCATTGTTATAAAGTTATTTATTGCAATCGTTAAAATAAATTGTCCTTCCCAAGTCCAATGTAATATTAAGAACTTTGTGAAGAAAGAAAATGTGCTTACTCATACGTTTCCATACGTTTGTATTTGAACTGAAACCTATAATTTACTTTCGTTTTCGAGTATAAATGTCAAATTATAAATGTTGTGTTGGCTTGGTTGAGAACACGTTGTCCTTTATCCAACCCGTTCTTTCTTTGTATATGGTTTGCGTTTGCATGCATAGGTAAGTGAATACCATTGGATGTGAATGAGTTTTGTTTGTAATGCCCCTGCATTGTAGTGAGCAATAATTTTAGGGCCTCCTCTTCCATAAATACAGTCTTTATTTGTAAGTTCATTTAATCATCTGCTTACCTTTTTCACCGTTTAGTTTCCTAATTTCCATAAACTGCTTCTTTGCTTCAATATACTTCAATAAGCTATGTCAAAAATAGATGTGTTGTGATGTTCTGTATACAATATACAATATTTTTTTAAAAGCGTATATCTCCCCAGGGCTACTGGATAAAGAGGAAGTATTTATCTGAGCACAGTATTTGAACATTTCTCTGGAATCAAAAATGTCTCAAAACAGCTGTTTAAAACTTTAGCTGTCTGTATTGAAGCTAATATCTAACGTTCTATGATTATTTATTTTATTTTTTATTACATTAAATTAGGCTGTATTGAATGCTCCTGTAGACCCAACAAGGGAAGGACATACTGAGATTACATATCTTTCATCTATGTTGCTGAGCCCTGGAATAATGAGCTATAGTGTATAGACCTCCAGCCTTTGTTCGGGTTTTTGTAAATATGGGCACGTGATGCAAAGTCCAAAAACGGGTCTGAGATGCTGCTTACGCCAAAACCTGACTCTGCTTTCGTCATGACGCAACATGACCCAGGAATCGTCGGACCAGATTATGTTTTTCCATACCTCAATTGTCCAGTGTTGGTGGACACTGGAGCTGTTTCTTCTTAGATTAAGCTGATAGGAGTGGATCCCGGTGTGGCCGTCAGCTGCCATAGCCTATCCATGACAAAAACCAACGAGTTGCACATTCCGAGATAATGTTCAGCGCACCACTGTTATACTGATATTTTGCCTGTTCTCTTGCACAATTCTTTCTATTCTCCTTCAACCTCTTATCAACAAGCAGTTTTTTTGCCAGTGTTTGTCCACCATTCTTGGCAAACACTAGACACTGTTGTGCGTGAAAAGACCAGGAGGGCAGCCATTTCCGAAATACTGGAACCAGTGCTCCTGGCACCGATAATCGTGCCACACTCAAAGCTGCTTAAGTCACTCGTTTTGGTCATTCAAGCATTTAATTGAGCATCTATTATCAATACCTGTCAGCCTGCTTTCTATAGCACACCATGGCCATGTGACTCTGTCTGTTTGAGAGATGGGGTAGTATACCTAATAAACTGGCCATTAGGTGTTTGTAATGCATGTTTTCTATGGAAAATTGATGGGGGGAAATGTGAAATGATGAAGGCGTGCCAACTAACTTAGTGCTAATATGTACAATGTTGGTCAGTGATTGATAGTGAAGGATAAATGTTTTATTGTACCGGAGTGGCCCAAGAGGGCTAAGGTTGAAGAGCCATTATGTCTTGGCAGAGTGGCAGTTTGTTTCTGTGCTTGTCTCTTGCAGTGACCATGGTGGGCGAACGCCGCAATGGGAACCTGCTGGTGCAGTTGGGCCCGAAACTGCAGGCCTACCCAGAGGAGCTTATTCGCCAGCGGCGTACACTCGATGGCCAGACAGAGTACCTGATTCGCTGGAATCTGATCACTGTGGAGGAGGGCGGAGGCTCTGGAAGCGGGACGAGTGAAGTCGGCAACGGGGGTGGGAGCGGCTCAAGCGGCGGCGGCTCCTCGTCCTCCAGCGAGAGCAAGACTGAGAACATCCTAATGTGGATGTCCAAGGAGGACGTGTACGCCAACTGCCCCACGCTGCTGGGCAAGCGGCCCACCGACGCCCAGAGGCCCCTGAAGGAGGAGCGGCCGAGTAGCGAGTTCCCGGCCGACGTCACCTTCGACGAGGTGGAGCTCTCCGACATGAAGGAAGACGTCAAGAACCTGGTGCGGCGCGCGCGCCAGCAAATGACCAAGAAGAGCGACCTGGCCATCAGCATCACGCACACCATCCACGTGCTGAGCGCCTACGCCAGCATTGGCTCGCTGGTGGGCGTTTTCAAGGAGACTGGCGCCCTGGACCTACTGATGGAGCTGCTGTGTAACAAGGAGAGACAGACCCGACGCAGTGCTGGGAAGATGCTCCGCGCACTGGCTTCGCATGACGCAGGTGAGCGGCCTCCTCTTGCTCCCTCTAGAGTTAACACGTGTTTGACGTCGTTTGAAATAAAAAAAAAAAAAAAAAAACACAGATTCATAAGAAGTTCTGGAAAACTGATCACCCTGTGTTTAAGTATTTGTTGAAGTATTTGCTTGTCAAGTTTTAGTCATTTCTAGGTTAGTCAAGATAAGTCATTTATTACCATTGAGAAATGCAGAAGTAGTGAATCGAGTTGGCTGTTAGTTGAAAACAAGTCTTGGTGGGTTCTTTCTTTGCGCTGTCGTGATGAGTACGTCAAGTTTACCCCTACATTTTTTCTCATTAAAATTGGATAGGTTGATGGATTGTCTCTTGTCTTCGTCCCTACTGCCCTCTGTTTTCCAGTGAGAAATATTTGCCCTATGTGTGAAACGGTTGAGACGGGAATAGAATTTCTTGAAGACACCTTGCTTCCTTTTTTTATAAATATATATTAAAAAGTAAAATTTGCATTCGCAATCCTGCCACCACATGTGGAGACAATGCTGAAGTATGGTCGGTCTCCTGCGGTTCAGTCGCCTTTGCTGCCGTTCATATTGCAGTCTGTGGACTACGCAGCTTGTACGAGAGGTTCGGCGCGATTGGCTCTGGAGGAGAGAAAACAACCTCTAGGTTAAACAATCTGGATTCAGATCTGTGAGATCCTGATCATAGTTCTCTGTGTGCTCACGTGAGAGCCTTTACCGACTGAGCCAGTGTCTGGCTCAGTGGTAGGGAGGATGCTGCGTGTGAAGTCTCTATAAATGATGGCGTTTGTCAGGGAAAAGAGAACATTTCAGTGTTAAGTTTTTAATTTTGCAGGAAGATTTCCATTCACGACTGGGAAAGGCATTTGTTCAATTGTCTTGAAATGGTGCCTTCCTCGATTTACGATGTGAGTCTCTAAAGCTTGGCAGCTTAGATGGATTGGTTGGATTGACTAATACTTTTCACCAGTTTATTTTATACTCGGTTATAGCTGGCTCTGGTATTTACTTTTCCGAAGTGATTTGGTACCGCTTGGAGTAGTTGAACTTTAAAAAAAAGCTGCTTTGTTGGTTTACATGACCTGTCGAAAGGTTTCCCTGTGGGGGGGAGGTGTACGAATTGTGTTGATCAATGTGTAATTGACTAATGATACTACTGATTTTGGATTGTATGCGACCTTCACAGTTGGCTAGCTATCGAGAATGATTCATGAAAGGTATAGTACTGGTCCTGCATTTCTATTGGTCAGTTTGCGTTCCACACATGGCCTAATCTCCTGATGATATCGATGTGCTTTTGGCGAGAGTTGCTGCAAAGGAATATTGTACCACATTCTAAGAAAATGATGATGTTGACCAGATGTAGAAAGTTCAAATTAAACCGCAATCAACGTTAAGCGTTTTTACAATTGCTTTTATTGATGGAATGATGTTTTTTTGCAAAGATGGAAACTTGTTGTTAAATGTTAAATTTCTTCTCTTTTATTTTTTTTTGTCTAAATGCAAACTGAGTATATCGATCCGTTTTATAAAAGTAATAACACTGAAATACTTGCCCTGAAGTAGGCCACCATCTAACACTTTTCATTGCAGGAAAGCTGACCTGTGTAATAAAATTAATTAGGAATCTTCTGTAAGTCAGTGTATGACTAAAATTTATGGATGAAAACGGCCTTTGGGGAAAAAAGTGTTTCACGTTACCTCTTAGATTAGTCGTATTCAATTATTTATTAGCCAGCAGTGCATTCTTGCTGGACACAATCGTCACTTGGACCCTTGTTTACATTATCAGTTCAAAGTACATAAAACTGATTCCGCTGGTCAGAACAATCTGTAAGACCATAAGGGACCGTCTTGTGTTCCTGACTTTGAACACGTGGTACTTATCAACCATGTAACAACCAGCTGATTTTTTTTTTTTTCAAAACATTTTTTTAAAGAGAAGTCGAAAGGAAGCAGCAGAATGTTGGGAAGAGGCAGTCATGTGACCGTGAGTCAGAGCATGTGGGGATTCTGCCAAGCCCACATGACTCAGGCTCTGAAAGACCACCCTCCCTGACTGTGAACTCTCTCCTCCTTTCCATTCCCACTCCTAGGACCAAGAGTCAAGCTGCTCGCTTAAACATAGGCATGTTAAGTGTGGGTGTGTCGGCTGTAAAGCAGTCTTCTGTATATACAAAAATCTATACTGGACTTGGTCACAAATGTAGCGCTTAGTGGCAATATTACCCATGCAGTTAAGTGTTCCGCTACAAATTCTTTATTTTCTCATGATGAAAATATGGTGTATTATTTAATATGGGTACTTATATGTGTATATAGGAAATGCTTGGATTTTGGGTTGTTAAATGCTTAGTAATTTAAGGTTAATTGTTTTAAATTGTTAGTCTCTGTTGGGTATTTGAGATTAAAAGTCTTGCTGACGACTCCTGTACTTTCTCAATGAGCATGAATGCCCTCTTGCTGCATAAGGTTGGCTTCTCTTCCTCAGTGCTCCACCACGTGTGACTCGGTCTGTGCTAAGATGCTCAATTTTAGGGTCAAATCTGAAATTGGGGTAGTGATAGCTGAGACGTATGATACTAAGTAACGTGACGTCTAGATTTGCTTAGGGTTCCCTTAAAATGGGCTGTTTCAGTGTTGGCTCATAGCAGCAGTTTGTCAAATGATTTTAAAAAATCATAATTTAAGATTGTCGCAATACTTCTATTGACACATACTTATGTCCAATCAAGACAGACTATTGTTGTTCATGGTCGTTTGCATGTAATCCTGGTCTCTTATTCTGCCCTGGAGTTTTTATATTTAAATTATGATAAAGTAACTGTTATTATGCTATGGTATCAGCTGTTGCACATAACTTTTGAGAGAGAAAAAGAAAAATGCTTAATCAATCACAAGCTTTTAATATGCACACATCTGGAAGAAAATCTTTTCATGTTGGTAACCTACGCATAGTCTGAAATTAACACCCGGTGTGACAAGCAATTTACAGCTTTACATGTAAAATGGAAACTGTTGTCCATTGCAACTTGGAGTGGTTGATATAAGCTAGCTGAATTAATTGAATAATGTAGTATAAGTTTGTGTCATTGCGACGCCTTAATGTTGCGTCGACGTTAATGTAAAAGTAGAGAGGTTGCTAGTTAGGGGCTGTTTACTGGACTTGTGTGTTGAGCTGGCAACATGCTGTTGTTTGTGTGTGGGCACTACACCTGGATCTACACCCGCCTGAGGAACGTGGTGCTTTTGTCTCCCTGGCTTTGCGGCTTCCTCCTCACCGCAGGGAGCCGGGCCTACGTCCTCCTGTCCCTGAGCCAGCAGGACGGCATCGAGCAGCACATGGACTTTGACAATCGCTACACCCTGCTGGAGCTGTTTGCAGAAACCACCTCCTCAGAGGAGCATGGCATCTCCTTCGAAGGGATCCACCTCCCCCAGGTAAGCCTGGTGACGAGCACCGCTCCAGGCTCTTCACCAATCAGGGGCCCTGACAGGCCAGGTGCTTGACAATTTCTTGCCAATATGGAGATGCCAGACAACGAAGGTTTTTGTCATACAGATATTTTTTCCAGCAGTTATAATCATACACACTCACAAAAAGGCTTTTTAGAGGCAGTTGAGAGATCTATCTGTGTGACCAAAATAGTTTTTCCATTGACTTATAGCAGACTGCTTCAGCTTCCAGTCTGCATCCTGTCATTATTTCTGTTGGAGGCATGAGGACGCAACTCTGAAAGAGTGGTGCTGTCGACAGCTGTCGACCATCAAGAAATTTATACATGAAAAAATCTCCTATTATGTTGAAGTGTATTTAATGGTTTTAAGCACACAGCAGCATCTTTACATAGAGTAGCCGTGGGTAAGACTGGGTTTCCTGAAGAAGCGGTTCATTGTATGATACAGAACCAATGGCGTGTTTACAGCAGAGAGCGGGTTTTGTAGAGAGTTGTTGTTTTTTTTCTCCTCCTGAATAGGAAAATCCGGTGTTTCTAAGTGTACTCTCTCCTTGCTCTGTTCCCAGATCCCAGGGAAGCTGCTGTTCTCACTGGTGAAACGCTACCTGTGTGTGACATCCCTGATGGACAAGCTGAACACGGTGGGGGCGGATTCCAGCTCAGAACGGCAGGAGAGTGGCTCCTCCTCCTCCTCGGGGGCAGGACACCAGACGGAGCAGTGTCGCGTGCAGCGGGAGTTCGACTTCACCATGGCCATGGCCAACCTCATCTCCGAGCTGGTGCGCGTCATGGGCTGGGACCGAAACCGCCAACCGCCCCAGAGCGGCTCCTCGCTGGCTCTGGGCGAGGAGGAGCCTCCCCGCACGGTGCGCTCTATCTTCCAGCCCCGTTTCTCTGCCCCCGCCACCATGGCCGTCTCCCCGCCCAAGAAGAAGGCGGCGAACGGCTTCAAGACGCGCGCCGACTTCTCCAGCCGCACCTCCTACGTGGAGTACGTGCAGGACAACCTGAAGAGCGGCATGCTGGTCCGCATGCTCGAGGACTACGAGGAGGTCAGCGCTGGTGACGATGGTGACTTTCGATACAGCAACGACGGCTCACCACCAGTGCAGGTACCGGAAGCCGCTGTGCTAAAGGCGCCGCCGCTAGTAGTTCTGGCCTAAATGTAGGGAACTTAGCTTAGTAAATGACTTTGGTTTTATTCTCACATTTTCAAAGGAAATTCCCTAAAAAGCTTTTATTTTTTATTTTATTTAAAATGGGATCGTCCATAGTACTAATATGAGAGATTCCCTTTGTAGATGTAAACGGATGATTCAGGTGAACAACTTACACTCCTCATTATGCCAGCAGATGTTATATTGTCGGTTTGACGATGAACGATCTTTCATGTACTGCACTTATTTTACTCCACCAGCTTGACATGGTTTGCGCTTATACATTGGAAGTTATATTTTGGTTATGTTTTAACATTATTTCACCGTGAGATTTTTTTACCGATGATAATGGATGTTATCATTGTGAAGCAACTATCCGCTTTTATTGAGGGTGACAATTAACAGATAAACAAACCAAAATTTGTTCTTTAAAGGGTTGAAACTCTTTTATTGAGCTACTTGGTTAAGTGCCACAAGGTGGTGGTGATAATAATAATAATAATAATAATAATGATAATAATAAAATAATGAAAAGTATGGCTTGCTAGCTGTGTGAAAAAATGTAAATGCACCTGCTCCAAACTGCCTCTTGGCGCTGAATGTACTGAATCTTTCAAGCGATGGATGGGTTTTCTGTTGTGTGCGCAGGTATACTGGAACTCACTGTCCCGCACCTACTGGGTGCACTGGCACATGATCGAGATCCTGGGCAGCGGCACCAGCGGCCAGGCCGAAAAGGAGGCGCAGGAGAAGGCTTCCACCCTGACGGAGACGATAAAGCTCACAGCTTGTAAGGCACAACCTCCCCCCCCCCGTGCTATAACTGTGTTGGCTCTGCCATGTTACTTCAGAATAGGCGTTTGGCTTGCCTAGTTAAGCTTGGTGGGGAAATACCCAAGGCCTGGCTATGTAGAACGTATACACCCTCACCCGCTTCCTCCTAAGTAAAAGTAAGTTTTTGTGTAAGATGTATGCACTGTTTTCCTCCCCTCCCTTTATGTGGGAAACGTCCCGTTAAGCATCTGAGTGTCGCTGTGTTCCATGTTTATTTAACCGGAAGCTGTCTGTTCTCCCATTCCTCTCCGGCGGTCTGTGTGTCAGTGAGTCAGACCTTCTTCTCCAAGCCTCCGGGGGGCCTGTACTCGTTGCCCTACCTGTCGGAGGAACTCCGGGAGGACAATGGCGCGCTGAGCCGGGCCCAGTGGTGGGAGGTGCTCTTCTTCGTCAAGAAACTAGAACCGAAGCAGCAGCAGGAAGTCAACAACATCCTGCGTCAGAGTCTGGATGACCAGGTGTGAACCGTTGCCCCTCTCGCTATGCCTTCTCGCCCACTCGCTCTGTCCCAGCCTCTGGCCAGAGGGACCAACAATGCTCGTAGTGGCATCCTGCCTAGCACTGGCCATGTTTTACAAGGCACAGCGCCTGCACTGTTCTGTTAAGGCCATGGAGCCGACCGCTGCTGCATCAAGCCCGGTCAGGATTTGCCCACTAAACCATCTTTCCCCTCTTACTTTTTTTATTACATATTTGATTCCTGTAAATGTTAAAGGGTACTCGCCTGTGCACAAGTGCATGTTGGAATTGTGTATGTGTGCTTTTGACTTACAAACGATTTTTTTGGGAATTGTCTGCTTTGTGTCAGATGTCCGAGCTGGATGAAGTAACCCTGATTCAGCTGTCCGTCCCAAGCGAGGTGGCCCAGAAGGTGCTGCACTACCTGAAGCAGACCCTGCAGGCCTCCTGCCTGTGTGACCTGCTTTGCTCGCATGTCTTTGCGAAGCACTACCTGCGCCGCGGCGGCCTGGAGGAGGACCTGCTGGACAGGTCCCTCAGCCCCATGGAGTTGGGCCAGCCTGGCCCCTCGGATGCCTCCTCTTCCCTGGCTAACCTGGGCTCCGTCTCCAAGAAACCCAAGAAGGAGGTTGCCTTCGACGCGGGCAACTGCGGCAGTCCCGATATGGACGGCGAGCTGCCAAAGGAGGATGAAACAAAGTATCCTGAGGACCTAGAGGAGAAGATGAAAGGTTAGAGTGGGGATCAGTGCAGTAGTCATAGGTCAACGCAGCTCTCTGAGTGTTGTTTGCACCTGACATTAAAAGACATTCCCAATAAGAATACATTTCGAGATTTGAAATCAGAATTTTTCTCCAACTTCACTGCGGTTTGAATACTTTTTTGTTTCCCCTACCCATTTGCTTGTTGAACAAAATTGGGGTGTCCTTTCTATCTATTTTTAAGTGTTCAACAACCCAAAGATCCAAGGGAAGAAGAACTTTCTGGAGAAGCTTGGAGAGGTGGTGGACATCATTAAGAAGAGTGGCTCTGACCCAGGCCAGCAGCTGGCTGGCATGAAGTTCATCACTAAGATGCTTGAAGAGGAAGGGCCCCAGGAGAGAAGCACCATGAGGACAGACTCTGCCCAGACTATTCGGTGAGGCCTATTCTTATTTCCCCTTCTGGAGGTCTTTTTTATTTAACGTACGCCTGCTCTGATTTTGACGGCCTGGTCTGTTCAATTGTGGCCAACCAGCGTTTTTTTTTTTTTTTTTCCCCCACCCCCCCCATTCCTTGACTTAGCCAAGAACAAAGCACTTTTCAAGCTACTGACGCAGCCAGTCTGTCTTCCTCATCCAGTGACAAGATCCTCAAGATGCTGGTGGAGATGTTGAGCGGCCAGCCCAAGGAGAACCTGGTGACTGCCCTGCGGCTGATCCGCACCCTTATGCTGAAGTACGAGTGGAGGGTTTCTTTCGCCACCGAGGGTGGTGTGAAGGCCATACTGACCTGCATGCAGGAGCACCCGGGCTGCACCCAAGTGCAGCAGATCGCCCTAGCAGTAAGTCCAAGAGGAGTACGCCTGTGAACAGATCCCTGCGTTTTGGGTACGCTTCGCTGGCAGAGTAATGAAAGCACAGACTGAGCTTGCTTACATATTTGCTCAGTCACCTGATACGTGTCCTGCGTTACTAATTCAGTATCTAAGCCTGGTCCTGGCACTTTCCAGTCCAACTGATTCTTCAGCCGGTTTAATGTAACGGCCTTAACTCGGTGCAAGCTCTAAATAATTTTGTTCAAATGATTTAATTTGAGTGGTTTGTTGTTTGGCTGGAGCAGACCCCCCCGATGCTGCAGGATCTTGTGAACGGCAGATAAGGAGAGCTTTGGTTAACGACCGTGTAATGAGGCATATGCTTTAACTCTCTCACCCCACAGGCTTTGAAAGTAATCACAGGCGCCAGCAAGCATGACAGCCCAGGCGTGGGCGGCGACCTGCCACTCTCTGAGTCTGGCTCTCAGATGATGCTGGAGATCTTTGCCAGCATTGGCTCTGCGACCCCAGAGGGATCCAAGGGTCTCCTGGGTGCCATTCCCGCTGCCATTGAGCTGATGCTGAACACGGCGGGGTCAGTATGAACCTCCTGTCTGCGAAGGGAGGAAGACATTACTTTTTGTTTAAGTGGCACTAAACGCGATGATGGCCAGATCTTGTATTGTGCAAGTGGCAAGATCAAAACTTTCTCTGGAAATGCCAGCTTCCCTCCACTGTTCCTAAACCGATTCGCCTGGATGGGAGGTGGATGGGAAACTCCCATGAGTTCAGTGATGAGTTACAAAGACATGCGGATCACCCTGCGTTTTGCCGTTTAGCCGTTTAGCCGTTTTCTTAATTCCTAGGTGTACCCTGTCAGTGCACAACGGCTTGCTGGTTCTCATCATGCTGATCTCCAGCCACAAGAGCCTCGCAGAGCAGCTGGTGGCGTGCGGCGTCAGCGCTGTGCTCAAGAAGTGCATCACCGCTCCACGGCCCAAGAACACGCTGGCCATCGTTGCCCTCAACCACATATCCATGGTCCACAAGCTAGAGAGGAAAGGTACAACTCCATCCCCCCCCAGCCACTGTCCCGTCCAGGACTGACTTTGTGTGGCTTTAAAATCCTTCAAAACCACATAGTCTTATTTAGCCTTCGCTATCAACGAAGTGCTTCTTAGTATTAATGTATTGATGTTTTCTTTGATGCTAGGGTGAACATTTACCATTGCGCAACACTTTACTGCTGAAATTTCCTGCGTTGCAATGTTCTGTAAGCCGTTTCCAGTTCTTCAAACTTTTTCCACGCCATAGAGTCCAAGGAGGAACATGACTTCAAAGATACAGAGCTGAAGATGCTGGTAGTAAGCCTGAAGGAGACGACCGCTACCAAGGAGGTGGTCATGACCTTGGAGCACTTGCTCTGTGACGACACTTCCCAGCTGGAGGAGGAGCGCAACCAGGTGATTCACAGCAAGGAGACCTTCCAGGACCTGGTTCGGTTGATGGATCAGCACCGGGCAGACCGGGCTGCGCAGCTCTCCATCCTCAGGTGAGGGGGGGGGGTTGGTGTTTGTTAATGTCTGATAGGAAAACTGAGTAGCGAAAAATACAAGACGTACATGTAAGTAGGGTATGGAAATTCTGCATAATTCTGAAATATTTCTGCTAACCCCCTCCCAGTAGACCGATTGTACCTTAATAATGCATGAAACGGCTTCTCACCTATGCATTTTTGTCATGTAATTAATGTTGTCATTAAAGACAGTACTGTCTGGTTTATGTTTATAGTGCTATCACTAGTGTCAGATGGTAGCCGTTTTTCTTCAGACTTCATGCATGGTTATATAGTTATCAAGGAATCTTTTTTGTTCGCCAACACAATTTGTTGCAACATTATTGACACTTGGAAATTGATTGTATGAAGCTAAGATCCTGGATCCGTGTTGGGGTTGGTGTAGAGCGAGACACTTGCTTTGTTTCTCCCAGGATTTTGAATAAATTCCTGGACAACTACCAGGAGGATCTGCTGCCATGGCATGAGAGCATCGAGCCGTGCTTGTCCTCCATGACTGCTTTCGTCAGTGACAGAGAGGTACAGGCTAATGCTCCGAGCCACATTACGATTGTTTTCGTTTTGAAATTGACATTGAAGAAAATGGTCTATTAAACAGGGGTTATTTGGGTTATTTTCCATCTTTACCGTACATTGCTTGGGCTAAGGTATGGTGTCTTCCTACGCATAGTTTCAGCCCGTTTCCTTTGTGGGGACAGGAAGTGTATCGTATTTCAGCCTGTTTCCTTTTTGGGGACAGGAAGTGTATCGTATTTCAGCCTGTTTCCTTTGTGGGAACGGGAAGTGTGTCATATTTCAGCCCGTTTCCTTTGTGAGGACAGGAAGTGTATCGTATATCAGCCCGTTTCCTTTGTTATTCTATTCTATGATTTTATTAATATTTTCTGTTCCATAACATACTTTTAGAGTTTTGCTGTCTGATTGGCTCATCGAAATCTAGCTACATGCTCCCTGCTTACAAATCGAGAGAGATTTCCTTTATCATCTTTTGAAGAGTGCAGTAATAAAGGCTAACTCCAGCTAAGGGTTAAAGCTGGTGATGTATCTTGTCCCTGAAAATGTATTTTTACTTGTACGACACACTGCGCGGTGTTTCAAAGCTTGGGTGATTACAGGTTGTGCAGCCCTTCATCCGCTTCCTGTATCAGCTGGCCACGCTGAACAAGGACTACGCAGTAGTCATGTGCCGACTGGGCACCAAGGAGGCCCTGGCCAAGGTGCTGGACAAGCACAGCACCAGCCTCCTGCTGGTGACGGAGCTGCGCGACCTGATCAGCGACTGTGAGAAGTACGCCAGCCTCTACAAGAAAATGACCACCAGCATACTGGCTGCATGCATACAGGTTTAGTACGACCCCTGTTGTTCATCACGTGAGCCGTTTTGTATTGAACGCGGTGACCAAAAGCTAATTCGCTGGCTATCTAATTTTTTTTTTTTTTAAGTTTCTGAGACTTTTCAAAGACTGAGAATTTTTGCGCTCTGCCAAGTCGGTTCCGTTTGCTCTTTCTGCTTTTGAGGCTCGGGTTTTCAATCCGGCTTCTTCAAACCAAAGTTTTCTGTCGTTTCCCTTTCAGATGGTGCTTGGCCAGATTGAGGAGCACCGACGCAGCCACCAGCCCATTAACATCCCCTTCTTCGATGTTTTTTTGCGCAATTTGTGCCAGGGTCAGCTCTTATTATTTTTATTTTCCACTCATCCTATTTGCACACTTACAATTTTGACCTTTATCTAAATTTGTACTGCAGGATATTTTCAGCAATTATTAATGTTGAGTGAGATTCCCAGGGGGTGTGTCCGCGATGCGGCGTCCTTCAGTTTAACCTGCATTCTAAAGGCTACCAGCCAATCATCTTAATCTCTAAGCGTTTGGTTTCATTTGATTTGTCAGTGCGACCAGAGCGCAGGAGCTGAACTGTCACCTGACTGTATCTTACAGGGTCCAGTGTGGAGCTGAAGGAGGACAAGTGCTGGGAGAAAGTGGACGTCTCTTCCAACCACCACCGGGCAAACAAGCTGACCGACAAGAACCCCAGAACCTATTGGGAGTCCAATGGGTGCACAGGTTCCCATTTTATCAACATCTACATGCACAAGGGGGTGGTGATTAGGTATGTCTATTATTCACTTGTCTATGCTCTGCTTTGGCCTGTGTCTTTGCCTATCCTCAGTAACGGTAAACGCACTGTTTAACCGTTCAGCATGCTGAGTACTTCGGGAATTTTTCAGTCTTTAAAAATGCACAAAAGGTGCTAATATTTTAATGCTGTTGCCCATGCCAGATGCCAATTTTAACTCTGCACATTCAGTAATGATGTAGTGAACCCCTCCAGCTTCAATGAACCTGACCTCATGAATCATAAAGTGACGCTTAACTCACACCTCACCTCATTCGAACCCAGGCAGTTGGCAGTGTTGGTAGCCACTGAAGATTCCAGCTATATGCCAGCCCGCATTGTTGTTTTGGGCGGCGATGACCCCACAAACATCAACACTGAACTCAACACAGTGAGTGGAACATCTGTTGCAACATTTACCTTTACCTCTAAATCTGCTAAAATAAACAGTGATTTGTTTTCTATAATGAATAAGCCTTAAAAAGTCTGGTTCAACCAAGGTGGGATATTAGAACCGCATTTGTCCATTCAAAAGGCTTTGTAGCATGTTGTGTGTTTGTGTTCGACAGGTGAATGTACTTCCCTCGGCTAGTCGCGTCGTTCTGTTGGAGAACATGTCCCGTTTCTGGTCTATTGTGCAGATTAGGATCAAGAGGTGTCAACAGGTAAGAGGACATCCTATGTAGCACCTAGGTAGTTGACTGACCACCTTAGTGCGGGTTTTCCTCCTTGATAATAAATGCAGGTTTTGATCAAGTGTAAACATAAAACAGACCAGAGGCTTTTTAGTTTTTTGTAATAACGTTTCGCACAGAAACCTTGTGGTAATGTTATGCGTTGGCTGGGCTGGGGCCTCCTTGGTGGTGGCACTGGAATAACCACAGTACCTCGCTTCAGGGCGGCATCGACACCAGGGTCCATGGTTTCGAGGTGCTTGGGCCCAAGCCCACGTTCTGGCCGGTGTTCAAAGAGCAGCTGTGTTGTCGCACCTACCTCTTCTACACCACCAAGGCCCACACCTGGTGCCATGAGATCCTGGAGGACAAGGTGCAGCTGCTCCAGCTCTTCAACAAGTAAGTCTGCGCTGCCTCTCCCCCTCGGTTCCTCCAGAGTCCCGGTGGGGGTGGGGGGGGTGTCGGGCTGAACGCTGAACTGACTGTCGATCCCTCGCCCAGGCTCAACAGCGCCCTTCGGCACGAGCAGATGTTCGCCGACCGCTTCCTGCCGGACGCTGAGGCAGCCGAGGCGCTGGGCCGCACTTGCTGGGAGGCCCTCATCACCCCCATCGTGCAGAGCATCACCGTCTCAGGTGCGTCACAGGGGATGGGCCTATGGGGGCATTTAGTGGTTTCCCTCACCCCTGACACCCCAGTCTTCTCATTCCATTACATCTAGATATTTAAACATTGTCCGTTCTACCTTTCGTCAATTGAGTTCAGCTTGTCTTGTTGTTTACCCCTGTATCCAATTATTTTTGGTCATTCTCGTTCAGAACCCCACGCAGTGCTGTCCTCAGGTTGTCATAGCTCCTCACCGTGTTTATGCTGCCCTTTCCCCTGCTCGTCTGTGTCTCTGTCTGTGTCTGTCTGTCTGTCTGTGTCTGACAGACACCCAAGTGCTGAGCCCCCTCTCCTGGCTGCTCAGCGAGTACCTGGACAACGCAGAGACAGCCAAGCGCGGCAAGGGCCGGGCGGCCATCTTCAACTCCCGTGTGCGGCGTCTGACACACCTACTGGTCCATGTGGACACCAGCCAAGTGGACACCGAGGAGCTTAAACCACCAGTGAAGTCCAGTGAGTGTTTACCCTTCCCTCACGCCTGCCTGCAGAGGGCGCTGCGGTGTCTGTTCTCCATGTTTTGGTACTGTAACCAGTCACAGTTGTGTGCATCCCTTAGCCTAAAAAAAACTTGTCGGTAATTGGGATCTCCCCCTAAATATTTAGTCTTCAGTTAAACAATGCAGTTTGCCAGGAATGAAACCTTGTAAGCCCATATGCCTGTTTAGAGTAGAATTTCCCACGGCTGCCGGGTAGGCTCGGTAGGTGAGACCTAGATGAATGAGCATTTAATTTATTCAGTGCATGTTTTGATATTTTCTCTTCTTAATCTTTATGTCTTATAATTATTGAGAAAAAAGATTCTTTGTTTTGTTTTTTTGTTTTTTAACTTTCTATGCCGATGGCTGTCTGTTACATTGACACCCTCTGTATTGAAGATATTTTTCTTATTTTCAGAAGGTATCAACCGAAGCAAAGATTTAAAGAGTAAGTAACTGAATAGGCCATGCAATGCTTTTAATTTTATGTTGTAGTTTAATCTCACTGATTCCCATCACCATATACTATACCAATACTAACCATTGTGAACTGCCTCATGACTCAGATATTTTATTCCATGATTCCATAAAGATCCATAATTATTTACTATTAACTTTCTTTGGTATGCGGCTGAATGAGGGTGTGAGGTTTGTTTCCCCCCCCCTCTTCTCACAGACCGCTCGGTATCTTTCAGATGGCAAAGAAGCGAAGAACAAAGATGTGGCCTCCACCTCGTCCTCCTCCGCCGTCAAGCCCAAAGTGAAGAACGTCAGCAGCATTGCGGGCATAGCGCAGTGCTGGCAAGGTGTGGTACAACAACAGGTACGGCACTCCCAAACGCCCCCAAATTTTGGCGGCTCAGAAGTTGTCATTTTTTTTTCTCTGATTCTTATTTATTTATTTATTTTATTTATTGGCCACTCCTGCAGGTTAAGAGGTTTCTGGACGCGTCATGCAGTTTGGAGGACTTTGTGGAGCGCTATAGAAACATGTACCTGCACCTGAAGAACGCCATGGAGGAGCTGTTTGGTCAGCAGACTGCGTTCATGCTGGCGCTGCGACAGGGCTTCTCCGCCGCTCTGCTGCAGCTCTCCATCCTCACCGCCATGCACGTGAGTCTGTGTGCCATCCGGTCGCCGTGCTGTGCTATTCACGCACTCCTGTATTGCATCTGTAAGTATGGCTAACCCACGTCAGTGGGCATGTCAAGCTTGGTTCAGTTTTAAGCGGTTAACTTTGTGTTCTTGTCGAGTGTTCATTAGGCCTGTGCAGGTAGGTTTGTTGTCCGTCGGTCCGTATTTGCGGTCCAATCGTGTGGCTAGCAACAAAGCTGAGCAGTCAGCCTGCGAAAGCTTCAGGTTGAAAACTGAGTTGTGAGACCCATGTGATGGTGTAGTAGTAGGTACCTGCTCATCTGTTTAAATTCTCTGTGTGCAGGTAAGTGAGAGGTTTGCCCAGTACATCGACCTGCTGATCCAGGAGAGCGGGGTGGACTCGGGCAACGTTGAAACTTTAAACCAGTTGCAACAGTTCCTGGAGCCTATGCTCTTCCTCTCTGGTCTGGAGCTGGCTAACACCTTTGAGCACTTTTACAGGTAGGGCCGGCACCTTTCGGGCGCACTTTCTTCTGCACGTCTGCTTTGCTTCTTCTACAGAGAAGTCCCGTCTCGTACAGAGACGTGACCAAGAACCTCCAAGCGTAACGGACGAGCTGTGCTTTATCGGGATTTTTAGCCCCTCTGCTCTCCGCTCTGCAGGTATTACTTGGGCGACCGGCTTCTGGGCCAAGGGAAGCTGTGGCTGGAGAGTGCGGTGATCGATCAGATCGGCACCTGTTTCCCCAACCGATTCCCGCAGCAGATGCTGAAGAACCTGAGCGAGTCAGAGGAGCTGCAACAGGAATTTCACCTGTTCCGACTGCAGCAGCTGGACAAAACGTTGCAGGATATGGACGAGGAGGTGAGCAAACGGAACAGCCGGATAAGCATTTACAGCTGCCTGTGTAGGCTTCACTGAAGCATCCGCACTGCAGCACAAGGGCCGCTCTGCATCTAGATTAATAACCTACCATTTAACCGGTCGCTTTTGAGCCTTCTCACAATGATGCAAGGTATACTCCTTAAGCCTTTTCTCGACTTGGTTACTAATATGTAAATAGGCGTGCAGCAACATAGTGACTTGGCCAGTACCTGACCGTGTTTTACTGTTCTGAAGATGATGGAGGACCAAGCGTCGGCGCTGGAGGAGGACAGCGAGGTGAAGGTGCTGGTCCTCTCCCCCCGCTGCTGGGCCGTGTCCTCGCCCTGCTACTTGGAGTTCCCTGGGAAGTACTTCCCCCCACAGCTCTGCGGATACCTGGCCGAGTTCACCGACTTCTACTCAAACAGTCAGTCCTTCGGCTTCTCGTTCTGCTTATGAGAAATGTGCGCCCGGGTTACGGACCGCGTGTCTGTGTAATCATCGACGACTAAGCCCAGGGGCGTTTTTTTTGTATTTCCCCTGTTCTTGTTCCTACGGACGGATAAAACGGCTGACTGTTGCACGCACGTCTGTCTCTGCAGGTCAGAGCATGTACAGTCTGACGCACAGCAAGCCCAGACGCTTGCAGTGGACCTGGCTTGGGCACGCCGAGCTCACCTATGGCTCCTGCACACTCTATGTGTCCACGCTGCAGATGTACATCTTGCTGCAGTTCAACCGCCAGGAGGTAGGGCTCAACACCGCAAAGTGTGTACTCACATAGACCGTGATGTTGAATTTATGCAGAAATGGATAAAATGAAATGCAGTCCTATGATTTTCTTTTTCTCCCAAGGGAAAGAGTTTTTTGCCGTCTCAAGCTGAGATCAACAACACTGCTGGCACAGTGTTGGGTTAACTTTTGGGGGTAAAGTGTATCTCCTCTCTGCAGGATGTTGCAGTGGAGGCTCTTCTGCAGACCACAGGGCTGTCGTCTGAAGTGCTGAGTCAAGCACTGAAGCCCTTGACTGCAGAGAAAGCGATATTGATTGAGACGAGCTCCAATCAGGCCCCTACGAAGAGTGAGTTTCTGACCGAACCCTTATATCGGAAAGTACCTGTAGTTCTTGCACCTTCTGGAGTCAATTTCAGAGCGACTGGAAGATGACCACGAAAGTGGTGCCTAACATGGATGTTATTTCAGAAGTAGAATCTCTCATGTTGAGCATGTAGACGGTGTACGGTTCGCTGACCCTGTGAACTTTATGCCTGCAGATTTCCTGAGGCTGAACAAGCAGGCCCTGTCCCAGGGCTTGGGTGGCCAAAGCTACTGGTACCTTCTGCCAAAGCAGACCTACGTGGATGTGAATGAGGACGCTGCCAGCACGCTGGAGAGAAAGAGGAGCTTCATCTACTGCCTCGTCGTTCAAATCATGAAGACCGAGAAGGAGATGCACATTGACAACCTGGTCTTCAGGGTAAGGCCGTACCCCATATACTGTTACCCCAGATCGTGTACATTCACCGCTGCCCGTCAACCTGACTTTCCCGAGGATTTTTATTAAAGAGATGTGTTTTATAAAAAGGACTTCCTGCTTTATTTTTTTTCTCCACTGCTCACTGGTTTATTCAGTTGATTTGAACTCTGATGACTTGTATAACAGTCAGGTTTATCATTAATAGGTAAAGGTTGATTCTGCACAGAGAAAAAAAAAAGTTAATATATGTCGGGTCTGGTTATTGGAGGCTGAGTTGTAATTTAAAATCGTATTAAGAATGTTGCACGTGGTGAACGATACCCTATTGTGTACTGGGTGTATCTGAATTACTATATGTAAAGTTGAGGCTGCATTTAATTGAGCATCCAAGCAAACCAGGTCACCTGTGGGAGGCCTGCTGTTCCTGGTACGTCTGTATCGGCACCCACGAGCGCCCATCTCTCTCTCTCGCTCTCTCTTTCTCTCTCTCTCCCGCAGGTACTGGACAGCTGTCAGAAGCAGGAGGCCGTGCGCTCGCCCGGCACCGTACGCTTCAGCTGCAGCACCACTGACGTTCTGTCCTGCATCATGCATGTCATCAGCAAGGGTTACATCCGCCGCAAAGAGGACAGCCCCCACATCGTGGAGTTCCTGCCCGAGGACCCCACCACACCCCAGAAGGGCCAGGCGCACATCTCCTTCAGCAGGACGGAGCTCAAGAAGGGCACCGGGGCCAACGGCAAGGCTGCCATCAGGTGTGAAGATGACCAGTGACCAATGGGATGGTTGGGGTGGGGCATGGTGGGCTTGTGGTCCAGGATGAGTTTCTCAGGGCTTATCTGACGGTGGAAGAGAGTTCCCAAAGGAGGGTTATGTGTGTGTATGTGTGTGTGTGTGTGTGTGTGTGTGTGTGTGTGTGTGCGCGCGAATGCATGTATAAAACTCTTTGATGGGGCTCTTCAATTTTTAGGAACATCATGTCTGCCGTAGCCACCTCGAAGCATGTTCTCATTGTGCCAGGAAAGAAAGTGGTTTGAATTTAAAAAGAGGGTCTGTTGGAATTTAAATGACATCGGTTGTCCTGATGTTGGGGCGCATACCTGTTTCTGTTTGTTCTTGCCTCAACTCAACTCTGCATCTAAATGCAACTGTTTGTGATTGTCTGCTGAAAAGGCATTTTACAAGGTGTTTGAGGATCTGTTCCGGTAAACCCTGGACTGTTAAGCCTTGTTTCTTGAGCTAGCCTGTGGCTGGAACGCTCTCGATCTTTAAATGTTAATGCCATACCAAATTCATATATATATGCAGCACTTCTGGATGTTTTGTAGTATGCAAACGATACCAGTATGTTTCTCATTTTAAGAAATAAAGAAAACCTATTTTGAACCTCCTTTGTCTTTATTTCTGCTTTTCGGTACTTTGTGTGTGCAAAACCTTTTTTCCTTTCTTTTGTTGAGGCGAGTTCAAATGCAATTTTTGGCCACTTAGTTAAAAAACTTTTTTATTCCCAAGTAAAGTCTGCTGTACTTAGAAACGGAAAAATTCAAACGTGCTTCTCTTTTTGTGTGCATGCAGGGAGAGGAATTCCCATATTGCTTTGCATTGGTAACAAATTAACAGAAAACGCTCTAGCCTGCTTTTCAGATTTATCTAACCCCTGAGCACTTATATTGGATAATTGTCACGATTTAGAGAGAAAGATTAAAGGTCCTTTAAAATTAATAGCATGGCATACCTGCAACCAACCCAAGAAAAAAATTCTTGCCCTGATTTTGCTGTATGCTGGTGGTGGTTTTTCATCATTGAAAGGCTAAGGAAACGTAAATCCCTTCTCTGGAGTAACTCTTGTTAGACAAACTTTGTTGGTTCTTGCAGATTCACTGCTTGTAGTTTTTGTGTTCAGCTAGTATCAATGAGGACCTGCTGAAGAATGCAGTGTACTCGTTGAGCGTTATTTGACCGTTGTATGTCTCCCCCTGCAGCCTGGGAGGTCTCCTAGCAGCCCCTCCGCGGGCCGAGGACGGGGTTCTGGAGGCTGTGCTCTTCTCCATGGGTCGCACTATGACCCAGGACGAGGTGCGGCAGCTGATGAAGCGCACGGTCCAGCAGGTCTCCAGCACTCTCAGCCTGGATCTGGACCGGGCAGAGCACTTGCTGGTGCACTGCAAGTGGAACGTGGACCTTCTGATCCAGCGTTACACCGACGACCCAGATGCCCTTGTTCTGGCAGCGGGTCTGAAGGGACGCAACCCACAGCCGCCCCCCAGCCCAGTCTCCCAGTGCCCTATCTGTCTGGTCCCCCTGTCGGGGGAGCCTGACCTCACGCCTGCGCTCTGCTGCATGCACTACTGCTGTCGGGTGAGTCTGCACCCCAGTGGCAGTGGCCTGAGGAGGCCCGGGAAAGCTAACCTATCGTGGGCGAGACCAGGAAGATTTGTTACTGGTGCTCCAACCTTTGGAGAAACTGGGCTCAAATGTCGAGGTGGAGTTATACGTACATCAGCTTAAACTTTATTAAGTCACTTTACCGGCGTTTCAAACTGGAAAGATATGGATACAGATTTTAAAGTGTTTCTTTTGATAGTTATGGAGCAAGCTGCAGACGTTAATTGTTGTTGACTCTTAATCATGCCATTCAAAACTTTTTGTAAAACTTTAAGTTTTAACTAAGTTCCTTGAATCCCGTCTTTCAGTCCTGTTGGCAGAAATACCTGACAGCCAGAATTGAGCAGAACCTGGTGATGCACTGCAACTGCCCAATGACAGACTGCCGTGCCCAGCCTACCTCCCAGTTCTTCTACAACATCCTGACCGACAAAGATATTATTGCCAAGGTCCGTTGAACGTATTGGTTACAGGTCGAATTTGTTAACCATAGTTTATTTCCATGAACGATAATGCTTTCTTTCTTTCTTTCTTGCCCTTCCACTAACAGAATCCCTTGTTCCTTTTGTTAAGAAATAACATTATGACTGTTACTGATTAAACGGTATGCTCTTGAGATTAGTGTTGCCTTGTGTGCATTAACGGTGAACTGTTAAAAGTGATGAGATAAAGATACTAACCATTTTGTGGCTGGTCACGGGATGTGTATTCGAAACAGACTGCTGCTCTCTGGGGTTGGAGGGTAACTCCTAGTATCCTCTCTGTTCCCTGCAGTATGAAAGTGCTCTTCTCCGGGGTTATGTGGAATGCTGTTCCAACCTGACCTGGTGCACCAACCCCCAGGGCTGCGATCAGATCCTATGCAAGGAGAACATTGGCAGTATGGGCACCTGCTCCAAGTGCTGCTGGTCCTCCTGCTTCAGCTGCAACTTCCCAGAAGTCAGTTCCTCCACGGCCTCTCCCTGAATCTTTGGACCGATTTCTCCCTCAGACCATGTTGTAGCACCTTCGATCTCCTCTCTCCCAGGCTCACTATCCTGCCAGCTGTAGTCACATGTCCCAGTGGATGGACGATGGAGGCTTCTACGAGGGCATGAGCATGGAGGCCCAGAGTAAGCACCTGGCCAAGCTAATCTCTAAGCGCTGCCCCAGCTGCCAGGCCCAGATAGAGAAGAACGAGGGCTGCCTGCAGTGAGTACCAAGGCTGAAGAGCCTCCCTCCACACATTGCTGACTGCATATAATTGCGGGGATAATATTAAGTATAAAAAATGCACTTTAATATCACATTTTTTCGGAGGTTAGTTCAATATTTTTATAGATATTCAATATAAATTTTTTTTCCTTCTTTTAATGGCTTCTCTTCTTTTCTGCATCTTCTCCCAAAGTATGACCTGTGCCAAATGCAACCATGGATTCTGTTGGCGCTGTCTTAAACCATGGAAGCCGACGCACAAAGATTACTACAACTGTTCTGCTATGGTGCGTGACTTCCCGATGCAAATTAGTTGTCTCAAATATATATGGCGTTTTGGTATTGACCGCAATAGATCTTTATAAATTGATACATGGTTGTCCATGGCTTGTTAGCCATATGTTCAGTTAGGTGCTAATTCAAGCTAAAACTTCACGTCTAACCCCAGCAGCCTCATGCATTGTCTTTTCTGTGTGTAGGTGAGTAAAGCAGCACGCCAAGAGAAGAAATTCCAGGACTACAACGAGAGATGCACTTTCCACAATCAGGCCAAGGTATGAGGATCTAAAAGCGAAGTTCAGAGTTCCTTATTCTATTTTTTGTATGTTGTTTCAGAGTCAGTCGGTTTCTCGTGGTGAAGGATTTTTCTTTTTTCTGGTTAATTTAAGGACTTTGCCATCAATCTGGAGAACAAGGTGTCGTCAATCAATGAAGCCCTGCAGATGAAGTCCTTAACGTTTGTGATAGATGCTTGCAAGATTTTGGCACAGGCTCGTAAGGTAGGATTGAGCAATCTAGTCTTATTTACCGAGATAGTATGGCTAGGGTTTGAGTGCGGCATTAATGGACTTGTACCTGAGAAATGAGTGATGGCATTGTAACAGGTTCTGCTTCTTCTGTGTGGTGTTCAGGTTCTGGCGTACTCGTGTGTGTACAGCTACTACAACCAGGACACCGAGAAGATGGATGTGATGGAGCAGCAGACTGAGGCACTGGATCTCCACACCAACGCCCTCCAGATCCTGTTGGGTAAGTGGGGCAGTGGACCTGGATCACGGTCTGGTAGTCGTGGAAAGCTTTAAGAAAATATGTATTTTTGTTTACTTTTAAATGCCAGTTAGGGATTGCTCGTCATGATGTCACTCTACCATGGATTCCTCACCTGTCGTTGTGCTGCCCTCTAGAGGAGACACTGTTGCAGTGCACTGACCTGGCATCCTGTGTTCGCCTGCTGAAGCCTGAGCACCTTAACACTGGTCTGGAGCTAATCCGTCGCATTCAGGAGCGGCTGGTGGCCATCCTGCAGCACTCCACCCAGGTACCTCTCGAGATCTACATTCCATCGGAGGCCTTCAATGATTCTCACACCTTAAACACTCAGAAGTTCTCATTGAACAGTAATTATTAATTATATTATTATTCCAACTGACCTGGCTTTCTGTAAAGCATTGTCCAGTCTGTTACTCCTTGATGTAGCAATGCTGTTACAGTTAATAGATACTTAATAGATCCACTGCCTGTCTGCCTACTACATTTTTTTACAGTGCACATTCAAATAATTTAATTTATTTTCTGTTGTATTATGATTAAATATATTACTGCCTAACTTTTTTAATGCACACACACATACCTACCTATCAATGTATATCTACCTGGTCAAGTTTTCAATTAATCTCATGCAGATGCCAGCACTCGACTGTACTCAGGTTTTTCTCTCATTTTTATTTTCATATTTTATTTCCATTATTATTAAAATTACAGCGGTAAGCTGCCCACAGCTGTGTACTGTGGGGGATTTGGGTATTGGCCATGCTTTCCACCCCTTTGGGGGTGTGACTTGAAATTAGCCAACTACAATGTCTCACTGTGGAAAATTTGCCCAACCTCAGTGCCTTTTTAGTGTTGCAAAAAAGTGTGTCTTCCACCCCAGTCTAATTTTGTAATGGTGGTCTTATTTTTAATATGCTGTAGTGTATATTGACCAGCAGAAAGAGCTCTTCAAATTTAACACTCTTCAGTTGCAATGTCTTTCACATAGGTTTGTGTTACTTGTTTGTATTGTCTCTGAACGTTGTTGGAGATGGCAACATTTGTTGGCTATTCTCCTGTTTTATTCCCTTCAGAAGATAATTTAGACAATTAGTTACTGAGGGGAGTGCCTCACAACATGCAATGTTGTAAATGGAAGATATAGCTTATGAGAATAGTGCTTAACATTAAGACAGAATGTAACTTAATGCTAACTACATTGCTGTATTACTAACTTTTTCAAATTCCTGAAAAAAGACTCACACTGACAGTAACACAAAGTTCCGCCAGATTTTCCAACAGAATGGAGATTTATTGAACTCAAGAGAATACCCTTTATGAACAGCCAAAGGAGTTCTGTCTCTGCAAAGATAGTCGTAACATTTTATAACATCAATATGTGTTACACCCCACATGACTATGGCTTTCCATTAAGCCCCTTGATTGGTTACACATTCCCATCTTCTCAGATCCCATTCCATGCCTTAGGGGCAGCCAACCCCTGCATTTATCTTGTTTTACCTACCTTTATCAGAGTTAAACAACAGGGAACAAGATGCTTCCATAAAGTTCACCAGATCAGGGTTTTTCTGGCCCTCGGCAACCTAGATCAAACATTGTTTACATTCCGCTGATAAGAAATGTCTGAATGGCAATGGGTGACCCATCAGGGCTGCCCTGTTCTGCACTACGCAATGCATCACAAGGAGAGGGGCCAGGAAACGGTTCCAAATGAAGTCATGCTGGGTGGGCCACAGAACCTTGTTGACCTTTTGAAACTGTTCAAACAGTCAAAACTGAGCTAGAATCTTTACCAGAGAATAAAACAATATTTCCTCTAAAACATTGTAAGCACCACATATTTATCTCATACTTTCAATATTAAACAATAAAACATAACAAAACTTTATCGTTAATGATATTTTTAAAATGAGCACTGATTTATTGCATTTAGGAAATAGAATAGAATTTGAGGGGAAAGTACAAAATGTTTTTACTTTGGTGTTACTGCCATGCATTATTGAATCAGCCTAGTGTTATGATGATCTCTCCAATGGCAGGATTTTCGGGTGGGGTACCAATCCAAGACAGGCACTGACCAGGAGGCAGCGCAAGCTTCAAATTTATCCAACCACACAGACTCGAACAAAGAGTTGAGTACTACTTATTCCCAAAGTGGAATCTATACCTGTTTAATGTATTGTGCCATATGCATGTTGTGCTGATCTTGCTGAAGCTTTAGTTGTCAAAATGTTCTGGTCAAATTGTTTACACGTTGCAGTCGTTATTGAGCCAACGCTCACTTAATATTGATATTTAATATTTACTTAATATTTGGAATGAGTTTTTTGCCATGATTGTAATCCCTGGTCCTGAAACTGTAGTTGCGAGTTTCACAAATTCAATTTTAGTAGCGTCTTCTGTAAATCACTAAAGTCAAGTCTTCATCTTTTTTTTTTTTTTTTTATATATAGTGCTGTTGTCATATATATCTGAAATGCCTCTTGTTTCAATGAGAACTTTTTAAATAAGAATCTCCGGACTTTGAATCAATCCCTTCGAGTGGTAGGAGAACAGCCAGGGTAATTCTGAGGCGCTCGTTCTGGAGTCCTTTTGTCGTCTGGGTGTCTGGTTAAATGCAGCCGTTCTGCTTGCTGCTCTCTCCCTGTGGCAGGGCTAAGTCAGACGGCGTTTCTGACACGGGCGAATCGGACAACAACATCAACACCGGGGAGGAAGGGGACGAGTACGATGACGAATACGTCCCCGAGTGGCACGAAGACTACGACGAAGACGACATAGATGAGGACGACTTCTTCTCCGATGACGACGAGTCTGACAACCTGGAGAGGGACTTCGGCCCGTTCACCTGAGGAAGACGGCGAGCAGAGCACGCCAATCTCTTGTGCAAGCATTGCAGTCGTAAACATATATCAAGATAAACAGTACCTTAGTGGCTGCACATCAGAAGCATTTCATGTCCAAAAAATAAATACATACATACATACATAAATAAACAGTTCAGGTTTTACATGGGAAGTTGGCAATGAAGGATCTGAGCCCTTTCTGAATTTTTTTTTTTTAGTGTCTGAACACTTGAGCGGTTTCTGTTTCAGTCCATGCTAACTTCAGCTTTGGGATGGTTGCTTTTCTTTTAATGTATTGTATTTAAAAATGTTATGTTTCTTCATATAGGCCAAGTTGATACTACGAATATGACCTAGTTCCACATTTCTCAAAGAGCAGATCTTAAGCTCTTAGTCATCAATCCGTTCGTTTAACGATCATTCGAGAATGGGATTTGATGCAGCTGTAGCCTAATCTTTCATTTCATCGAGAATACTGAAATACTAAGGGATGTGTTATCTAGTGGGATTAGAAACTATTGGTCTTGGGGGAATTGCATTAAGTTCCTTAAATAAATAATTGCCTTGGTTTATTTCTAAACACAGCGATATGCCTTTATCGGGTAACTTGTAGAATGTTTTACGAAATTGTCACTTATGGTTTATAAACTTTTATTAAAGAGGACGTTTGTCATGTATATATGGAAGGGCTACTAGAACCTTGATAGTCCCGTTTAAAACCTGACAGTTACTTCAGTGAAGGAAAGGTCTCTGGGGGGGTTTCAAGCACTGTATTTAAAGGTGCCAATCAGCCCACCAAAGAAAGATTTTTTCAGATTAAAAATCAAATATGTCAGCTCTACCAAGGTCTCACTGCAATAATCTGAAATTCTTAGATAATAAAATGCGTTACTTGCTCGGCAGAAACTTGTTACTCGCTTTCTTTCTTTTTTGTTTTCTTAAAAGAAATTAATTGTTTTTGGACATGTTATGTTCACTTAAATAGATGCGGAGAAATTTCAGATGTCATGCAATGTCCAACTTGGAATTTGCTTTAAGTTGAGATATCCTTATATATTCATCTAATACAATGTTCTATCTTTATGAAATAAAGCGGAAGTTGTGCAACTTCAGCAAACTTAATAAACAGCTTTTTCTACTAAAGTGATATTTTGTTTTTCTTCGTACATTTTGGTGCTTAACGGGCGTTGAACAGCGCTAACTACCACGTTATGACGTAAATATAGTGAGCTGGCTATTTTTGAAACCTTAAACAAAATATTAGCCCTCTTGCAAATTTATTGTAAATAGATGGTATACGTACAAACATAGAGAACAATTATCCTTTTTTTTTCGATAATTGTGGGGCAGTGCTAATTTGTAAATCAGGAGGTCTCGGAACACGGAGAGTGTGCAATCAAAATAGGTGCCGGTTCGAATCTGGAAGGTCCCAAAATCCGGCACAAATTAAGCCCTGTTGTGGGGCAATAGTCAATTCGTCAATAACAAAAATGTTGGAATTCTTTCACTCTCATGGCACTACGTATGAACAAAACATAAAGAACACACATTTTAAATGTTATCAAATATTAAAATGTAAATACATTTGCGTTGAAATGGCTTGGTTACGTTTCAGTTACGTCAGCAATGACTAACGAAGAGACCGGTAGAAATGGGTTGATCTCGCGCCTCGTTGGCAAAATTAGTCTAAAGGTAAAAAAAAAAAAAAAAAAAAAAAAAAGTTTAGTTTCGTGGTGTCGTAGTAATTCACTTTGTTGGCTAGGTGCAGTCAACCTCTAATAGCAAAGGGAATAATTAAAGATGAACAAAATTGTTTTATTTATACAATTGTGACGAAGGTTGCGTAGAAAATAATTTTTGAGACCTTAAACAAAACTATTATATAACGTCTTCGGAACGTTAGTATTATTTAAACGTGTTCTCTCTCGAGCTGTTTCAGGCACATGGACCAGTGGTTCATAAAATCTGTTTCCGGAAAAAGTTTGTTGTCCCGTACTCATCGCAGGTGACAACTGGTGACAAAGACGCAGTATTGAATAAGAGTGTAAACTCCCTCCTTTTTTATGAATTAGGTTTAGATGTCATCGTACCAGAGACAGAAGAACTATACTTGATAGCGTATAAATGTAAAACACCACTTTACTAACTGTTGGACTTCAACTGATTTAAGATAAAACAACGCCTTTTAAAAGACAAAACGTGTCTTACAACGTGCCTAATTTCTCCCACAAGGCTAAGCATAAAAGTTAAAGGGGGAAGTCAACTATCGCGCAAACAATTGAGCTTCTTTGAGTAGGAAGGACGACGCACTCTTAAAGTAGCTAGCTAGCTAGCTTCCGCGATTATCGTGTCTGTTTATGTTGTTAGCTAAGTTCAAAACCCTAACATAGAGATAAAGACGGCATACCAGAGTTTCCGAAATTAGCAAGAAGGTGTAACGACAAGCCTGAATGTTCATTCCCAGTTAAATAGTTTATAAGAAGTGTCGTCATGGTCCGTGGTGGCCGCCAGAAAAGAGGAAACGTGAGGTTCTTTCCCTCCGTTGCATTCCCTAATGTAAATCCTAACCCTTCATCGCTCGTTGGCGGAGGATGGATTCGGCCTTCCGATCCGAGCGGCTTCCGTGGCTTTCCTGAAACTGATTTGAATTTGAGACAGGATCCAATGTCTCGTCGTCCGATTATGAATCAGCGTTATGCACCAGTTACCCACGATGTAAGACCTAGTGAGAGAGTACTCGGTCTGAGGGTGGAACCAAGCTATGGAAATATAAATGATGCAGAATTCATGTATGGAGGCAGCGGTGAAGAAATGCACGAAATCCCGAATTTAAGAGGTTTTGATCAATCAGTGGGCGAACAAGATTTCGTTTCGGTGGACCAAGAATATCGCCAGCCAGCGAAGAGAGGCTTTGCTCAGATGGATGGCAGTATGCCGTCTATGGAGAGTTTGCCCAGGATGCACAGAGATATTGGTGGGATTTGCGAATTTGATTATATGGATCGAGAATGCATACCGCAAATGGCTGAGAGAGGTATTGGTTCAACGATGCCGATGGATAGATTTTTTGGGTCCGTAAATAACAGAGAGGCGGGCACCTCGTCCACAACTTGTCAGGAGGTAGCTATCTAGTTTACAAAGTGAATTAAAAACCTTTCGTGTGTTCAACGTACGCGTTTGTATGTATGTATGTATGTATGTATGTATGTATGTATGTATGTATGTAATATATATGCATTTATCCATTATGGTGGATTGTAGTATTGTAAAGATCTGGTGTACTTACAGATGTTTTTCACTGTTGTGTTTCACTGCTCTAAGTGTAATCAAATATTTTCAGGTAAACTTTGGAAAAGGTATTTACACTTTTGTTCAAGTATATTTTGTTTTCTTGTGACAGCACCAAAGAGTACTGAATGTGTAAATGAGTAAGTCAGAAAATGTATTGTGTTATTGATGCTAAATCAAATTGGGGCAAAATTCTCAGACTCAGGGTGAAATGTGCCGTGGGACACAAAGGCGTTTCCAAAGGTGGCCAAATGGTCATTTTGAAGGGATGGGCCACAGAGCAGGCACCGAAACACCGATGATGGATCAGGCCGAATGGGTCAGTTTTCCATTGCATCCATTTCTTAATTTTTTTAGCGTTCACGGTTTTTCATGGATGATTGTGGTGTGGTTTGTCATCATACAAACAACGCGGATATTTAAAGTTCTTTTCTGAGAGTCTCAATTGTAGAAATTGTTTCAAATTTGATCATTTGCATGTTTTGGTTTTTGAAAGGATTATAATATGTATGGTTTACATTAAATTCAGTCCTGCATTGTGAAACTATCAATGTTGAAATGGTATTTTTACCTCGCGGGGTGCAAATCGTTTGGTGTTATTTAAAAAAAAAAAAAAAAAAAAAAGCATCAAGATTTAGTGTTTAAAGTACAGTATGTCTGTTGCCATCCCCTTATTTTACCCAAAGTGTGTGTGTGTGTGTGTGTGTGTGTGTATAAAAATGTAATCTGTACATGTGTGCTGCTTTCAGGAAATCTCTAACATGGGAAAACTGAAACTTCCTGTGATTCTCAAATCTGAGCATTTTCAAATTGTTGTCTTGTATAAACTTTGCGTTGTTTTGACTGGCTGTTTCTGTGCTGCTCATTTCTCAGGACATGGGCATGTCAGGACCCCAGCACTGCAGCCAGATCAACACCAGAATGCCAGCCTGGCCTCGGCCAAGGTCAAGGCATCCCCAGAAGAAATGGAATAAGTTTCCTGCCCCAAAGAAGCCCAGACTGACTCCCAGCATCGCCAGTGCTAAGTAATGTCCTCAAGTGAATTCAAGAGTGTGGGTGAATTGTTCTTAGTGGTTATCCCCTTTGATTTATACTCTGGTTGCTACATGCACAAAAGGTATAGCATCATTTGAATTTCTTGTGTTTAACATTGTACCACCTAATGCACTGTTATTTTCAGAGATGACTTTGGTCTTAATACATAACTTTTTATGTAGTATGGTAGTTTAATTGAGCTACCATACTAAATGGGTCTCTTTAGCTGTATGTTCTGGCATCCTTTCTTATTCGTATTAATTAATTACTTAATTTATGTTAATACATAGTCATTCTAACATTTCATGGGCTCTCATTATCACAATTCTGTGTCTTCCTCGGATTCGATATTCCGAACAACAAACTGCTCTTCCTGACACCGTTCCTCAATCATAAGAGTGTCCTGGCTTCCCCACCATTTAGACTTTCTATGTACCTGGTGGTTTAGTAGTGTAGCTTTTCGGTTTCCTGTTTCTTGTCTGGTGGCTTGTGAATTCTGCTTTAGTTCTTAGTGGTTCTTTTTGTTGGTTGTCTTTAGTCTTATTAGTGGTTGTGCCTTCATGGCCTTGAAAGGGTCGACTCCTCTGACAGTGCCTATGCTTTATTTGCCTTTAGACTTGGTTTGTAATGATATTAGAGTTTTTAATGCAATAATTTTAAACTCTTGGTATTATTCGCTATAGGTATTTCCAGATTTTAGAGTGGGAGATGTTTTTAGACAGATTCTGGATTATATACCAGTCAACTTAAAAAAAACAAAAAAACTGATATGTACATGTACGGAAGGTGAGGAAGTTATGTGGTGAAAGCTTTTGGAACTCAACATGTGAGTCCGACGTGCCTTTGAAGAATCTTATTACCAAGATACAGCGTTCTCGAGAAAGGATCAGTCATACAGAGTACGAGAGCATCTGCAGAGATCTGATGCAATGGTACAGCAAGCATGACGATTTATAAATCAGATTGCATTTAACTATCTTGTTGTAACTGTCTGGCCAAGCTAATCTGATGCTGACATTTGCAAAAAAAAGTTTCATAGTTCCAAAGTTTCATAATGGTCAAGTTCCCTTTATCTGCGCCTTGCCAGACAACGAAAGATTGCACTAAGGTTCATTTCTGCATTAAGACAAAGTTTCATTTAAACATTAAGTGCACACAATGTATCTTTCCATTACAGTTACTTTCCTAATTTCAGTAAAATTGAAAGCCACCTGAGATGGGGTGAGCTAATGTCAGTGTGGGTTATTCTTGATTCCCGGTTTTTCTCCAGCCCTTGGCTACTTTCTTTATGTTAGTGGGATATTTTCTGTTTGTTTGTTTCCGTGAGCTGTATTGGGGCATTTCCAGTGTCACATTTACAAAAAGGGAGTGATACTGGGAATTGCATTACCATAATTGATAAAATGGTCACATATCTTTACAATGTGGTATACGGGCTATATCATTTATACATCCTGAGACTCTGTGACTCATAGTTTGTTTTTCATGAGCCAAAGACCTTTCCATTTTGGATGTGACAGAAATGGACTGGCGAGCTGTGAAAACGCAGAACTTGACCGTTTGGGAGATGAGACTTGACGGCTGCAAGTATCGCAACCTGTCAGTTTTAATTACTTTACTTGTAAAATAATACGTGAGGATATGGCACAGAATTATTGATGTGACATTGTCTGAATAATTAAATCCATAACCAAAAACAATCTTTATCGAAATAATGTAATTGTTTTTAAAATAACCTCATAACATTTTTAAAGGCATTTTCCACCTGCTAATGCATAATAGAACATGTGAATTCATTATTAAATATTTGAGTTAATCAATGGAAATATCTGTCTTTATCACACATCGTTTTCAAATTTTAAAATAGTCTAACTGGTCGTGCAGCCAAGCCTTCTGCCATTTTTCACCAGCTAATTTGAATCGCTAGTATTTATTCTTAAAAAAAAACACCTTCAGAGTCATGTTGCTTCACGCCCAGCACTGTTAAACTGCATGCATTGATGAAATAGTAACTTAAATATTTCATCTGCTCTTAACACCAAACATGTCTCCATATTAGCATTTTTTAATTTCAGCTTTATATAATTTATTGTACTAAGTTAAACTTAGTGCAAAATAACTTATTTATGGATAAAATTATTATTAAAAATGCAAAATGAACTCTCTTCTTGACAGTTTGGAATCTCCAAGTGCCTGTGCGGTTTAAAAAATGTATAACACCGTAGCAAGGCATAGGATGTCAGTAATAGTTTAAACACAACCCAGATAAAGAGAACATTTTCTGTTGCAAATGATTGTTTTTATTACACAACATTTTGATTAATTTTGGGTAGTACCAGAAGATTTTTTCTGAGAGTTTCCGTGGAAAATTCTGAAAGTAGAATCACACTTACAACAATGCGAAGTTCCACCAGATGAGATTTTCCAACAGAATTGACACTTTGAGCTCCAGAGAAAATGTGTGTCCGTCCCCTTAGGTACAGCCAAAGCAGCTCAGCCTTTGCATAGACAATCATCATCATCAACATGTTACACCCCACATGACTATGCATTTCCCTTAAGCCCTGTGATTGGTTACACATTCCTATCTTCTCAATCCCCATTTGATACTTCAAATATAGGGGTTGGCTGTCGCTACCTGGTTTTACTTACCGTTTGTCACCGTTTATGAACAGGACATAGGATGCCTGTATAAAGTTCACCAGATCAGGGTTTTCTCACCCTCGGCAACCTAGATCAGTTGCCTCTTGAGACCATTGTTTACATTCCGCTGATAAGAAATGTCTGAGTAACAATGGGTGACCCCTCAAGGCTGCCGTGTTCTGCACGTTGGAGAGAGGCCAGAAAACACCATACAATACTGAAGGTGGACATGCATGGCAGAGAACAGGGTTAACTTTGCCACTGTTCCATTACTACTAAGGTTGAATCCCAGAGAAACGGATAGTAAAACACAATAGTCTGTCTAAAACATTATAATTACCATATATTTCAAGAGCACATAATAAAACGTAACATAATAAAAATAGCTGAACCTCTCACAGGGTCAGAAATTAGTTTGTTTGTTTTTTTGTTTTGTGACATTTTATATACCGATTCTACAGTTATTGGCAGCTGAATAAAGTAGATTTTAGACACCAGAGCCTTGCACATTTATTTTAACAAGATGGTTTCTTTGGTTGGTTTCTTTGGATGGTTTTCCGTTGTCTTTAAATAGTTGCTGATGTATTGACCTTGGCCATGAGCTAGACACATTTTGGTGGGTCTCATAAGTGATTTACAGGCTACCATAAAAAATTAAAAAATCCTCCTGAGAAAATGCTGGCCCTTTCTTTTGTCATGCAACGGGTTTTTGCCTGTCTGACTTATTTCTTTGTTCTAGGCTACCACCTGGACGATTTAAGGGAGTCATCTCGTTTATCAGTGTAAGTATCACCCTTCAACACCGTCGTTCTGTCTAGAAAGCGCAGTATAAGTAAACTGGGAGTCTGGATATTTGTCTATATTTTTCAACCCAACTGACGTGAGCTCACTCCTGCAGGGAGATTTAAGTCACGGCCTCATCGAGAAGGACGATTTGAAGAAGTTCCCCTTCAGTTCTCAAGCGTTCTGGGGAGACTCTGCTCACTTAATACCTGGCGTTAAAGTGCATTTCACGGTCTACAATAAAAAAGTAAGTTCCTCACAGTGGCTGAAGACAGACTTGGTTTCTCCTGAAATTTATTTTAGCCTGCCTCTCAAACCATATTTTTTCAGCTGGATAGATTTGCAGATTATTTTTACACTTTCTCCCCAATTTGGAATCGCCACTTGTGATGATGCGTCTCGGCCTGTCTCAAGGAAACTTGCCACCCCTCTCGAGGAGGGTGTGGAAGTAGATTTGGTCTCCTCTAATACAGAAGCCTCTGACCCACCCCTTTATTTTACACTCTGCTTTCACCCACCCTCCAACAAAAGCTACAGATCTAGTGCAAAAGTGGTTTTGCTTAAGTCCCCTTTTTTTTTAAACTCAACTGACAGATACAAGGATTTTTCTGACCCTACACTCTTTAGTGCTCACTAAACTGTAGAAATATGCTCTATACCCTTGGTTATTGTTCACATGGCTCCTGGAAGTCTCTTGCGGTTGTGTCAGGCCTTTTTTATCACTTTAAACAATCTGCTGATCAAGACTCAACGGCTGCTTTTATTCTTCTCAGCATGGACCCTTATATGTTCTTTAATCAGTTGGTCTTCTCTCCCCTAAGTTTATTATTTATAAATATATATACAGTGTGTATATGTCAGTTGCCACGTTTTCATTGCTACGTTATTTTATTAGGCCCGGAAGTCGCGCCGCCTGACTGCTCGTTTGAACAGGTTGCGTCAGCATGCTGGTTGCTGCTGTTTGTGTCCCTCTGACCGTGTTTTGGTGGATTCAGGGCGAGAGAAGTGCCACTGATGTTGTGGTGCCCCCGGGTGGCACTGAGGAAGTCGACACCAGGAGTTTTGTGGGAGTCGTCAGCAGAAGTCTCTCCGACAAGCAGGTGAGGTCAAATTTGGTCGTTTCAGAACTGCAGAAGACCGTATAACTATACATGCTGGGGAAGTGCCCTGGTTTCGATAATGGACTGCAACCCTGTTCTGCAGAGAATCTTTATTTTGGGGAAGTATAAATTAAGAAAAAAACAAGATATTGCTATGTTGTCTTGAAACGATCTATTCTGCAGGTGTCAAATAAACGATCAAGAAACGGGGACTCGATTTACTGATTAAATGTAACCAATCAATGTTTCGTTGTTGGGGTGTTGCTTGAAGTTAGAATACTTTAGGAACTGTTATGTTTATGTATGATTTTATAACTCCTTTGGCTGTTATTGTGGGACAAACCTACGTTTTCTCTTAATTACCAACTCATCTGGTGGAATTTTGCATTGTTGTTAATATGATTATCTTTTCAGAAATTTCCACGACACCAGTCAGAGGGAAAGTCCAGCAAGGGGCCCCTGTCCCCTTACCCTGGTTGCATCACAACCACGGTTTTCGGCAAGGAGATGGAGCTTTCCTTTACAGAGGGGGACAGCAAGGTCACACTGCTTCTGCGGGACCACGTGAAGTTTCATCTGCTGACCGACTTGGTCACCAAGGAGAAGAGAGCCACTGGCATCTCTGTACTGCCGGACACCTTTCAGTTCACCAAGGAAACCAGGGAGATGGTGAGGCAGCTTTGTTTTGATGACACACTTGGAAAAACCAAAGTTGCCAGACACATCCCTATCGAGACGCACTGCGGTATTATCAGCATGGGCAGGTAGACGAGCGTACTAGGTCCTGAATCGGTCCAAGAACTGTGACCACCTGATTTTATTCCAGTGTCACTTCTTTATTAACTATAAGACCATCCCAGTTTAGGTTCTATAAAATAAATGAAAAGTACTTCAAACAATAAAAAGAGTTCATTTTCAGGGGCGATATGTTATGCTGGGTCTGTTTGATTGTATCCGATCCCAAGTCATGTTTAACCAGCAAGTATCTGATACTCTGAGCTGTAGTCATACAGATATTTTTGAGTAGTTGGATCAGGTTCTCTTCCGCATGTTTTCAGGTATGTGACAGAATTTATGTTTACACCAGCGGAGATGGGTCCAGGGCATGCCCGCAGCATGTTCAGGACTGTTTCCCACAGTGCAGTGTGACCCTTTATCCTCCATGTGAACCCCCCACAGGGCATTGTCCTGAACTTAAAGGATGGCCGTGGTTCCATTGTGTTGGAGAACGGAGGTGACATTTGCTTCGACTCCAAGGAGAACCTGGGTGATTCTGAGCTCAACATCACGGATGAGGTTGAGTTTACGCTACTTCCGGTGAGTGCCCATTTAATTTGTGCGTAGCTGTTGCCCCCCCCCCCCATTAGCTGAGAATTTAAGGAGGTGTGGGGGATGAAAGGGACCTTGTTATGCAATTGCCCGGTTTCGAAGACAAAGTGACCTTGGTCTTTTTTTCACATTATCTCTTCTTTTTACTATCACCCTGGACTCCCTGTCTCATTACCACATTCCATTCCTTTGCTGTAGCCAGCTCCTTGCAATATTCATTTCCACATTTTGGAGTAAAAGTGTAAATGTGCTGGCCCGCTGCTTCAAATTACACTAATATTAACCAGCTGGAGCATGCTCAGAGTTCTTTAAGACCTAGATTCTCATTTATTTAATCCATTGTTGGTACGCTTCCCCAGTTTTTACAACTGTGGTAGTTATACTTTGCTGATTCCGAAACGGTTTATGCAGAAGATCCCTCGAGTTCTCATAAAAACCAGATTCCTCAGCAATCACCTCAGCAATTGGTGTCTTTCTGTGGTAAGATAAGGCTATGTACTGTTTATATGCTAGCTTTGTGAGATGCTGTTTAACGTCTACAGGCAGAGGGTCCTGGGAAGCAGAAGGCCATCCGTGTTAAGAAGCTGCCGGAGGGCTCTGTAACATTCAAGACCAAGGCCAAAGAGATGGCTGCAGATGAACCAGAGGAGCAAGATAGTGGCAGGGTGGGAGACGCTTCTGTGAAATGACATTGACCGGGGATAACGCTGATTAGTGTAATGGAAATTTAATGCATGGTAGTACTAGAAAACTGCTTATGGTTTGTTATGGTGCAAAATCCTGTTCTAATACTGAAAGGCCACAAACGAAAGTTCTTGCGGAACTAGAGTTGTAGCTTGTCACAAAGAGATGTCAGTACGACCCGTACTCCCCAATCAGAAGTCAAACGGGAGTAGATGTTTGCAAAGAAGAGGGGAAGCACCTGTGTTGGGACATCCTGTGATTAAGAGGAACAAGAACGTGAACCCCAGAGGTGGGGGTGAATGTGTTTAGAGCATGGTTTGCATTAATTCTGTAACACGCTCACTAGGAGGGGAGACTCTTGTCAGCTGACATTAAACACCTGTACTCTGAACGAAACATTGTGTTGGACTGTCTTTGGAAGACTTAGTCTCACCACTATTAAGGAGATTCGACTTAAGAATTTCCACCACATTAGGCCACAATGGAGAATTGTAGAGAATTGAGAATTCTCTTTGTTGTCAACGATTTGTCTGCATGAAAATATGGCATTATATGAAGGGGAACTCTTTTTACTCAACCCATTTCTGTCTCCCCTGCTTGATCCCCTGCTTCAGTCCTGCCTTGGTCAATGGGAAGCCGGGTCCTCAGAAACTCTGCCCCAGAGGACTGTCGTCTTCGAGGACGTCAGCAGTGAGCTGTACGAGGGAACAGTCAGTAGAGCCGTTTCAAAAGTCTCAGACAAAAAGCTGGTAAGCAGAAATTAGTTTATTAAGCAGTCGAGTACTAAATTCTATTTCTGAGTGAGGGACAAATATGAACAAGATGGGGCAAAGCTTATAAAATCCTGCCTGATTTGGTCTCATCACTGTCGATTCTTTCTTGGAGGGGAAAAATGTTTAGCTACGTCTTATTATGTTATGGTTTGTTATGTTTTATTGTTTACTCTTAAAAGTGTGTTATGAGTGTTTAAATATGTGATGCTTATAATGTTTTAGAAGAACTGTTGTATTTTATTCTCTGTTAAATGTTCCACCTTAGTATGACTAGAACCAGGACAAAGTTCAACAAGGTTTTGCGGCCCACCCTGTTCTCTGCCATGCATGTCCACCTTCAGTATTGTATGGTGTTTCCTGGCCTCTCTCCACAGTGCAGAACAGGGCAGCCCTGATGGGTCACCTATTACCACTCAGAAATTTCTTATCAGCTGAATGTAAACGATGACCCATAGAGACAACTAGAGACTTAAAACCCTATGTTATGTTATGTAAAACCAGGTAGGGACAGCCAACGCCTTTGGTGGGCTTCTTTTAGCCCGTGGCCTAAAATGTCTTTTTTTTTAACGGCAGCCTGCTTTCTTTCTGGCAGGCAGATAGTGGGCCTAACCCGTACCCAGGCCTGCTGGTGACTACACTGGCGGGTGCCGAGAAAGAGCTGGCCTTTGGGTCAGGCGATGTGCTCTCAGAGGCCACCATAGTACCGGGTGACAAGGTCCAGTTCAACATCTCCATCAACCGCGGAACGAAGGCTGAGCGTGCCATCAACGTGGAGATCCTGCCTGACACGTTCCGTCATTCGCAGGAGCAGCGTGAAAAGGTAATGTTGCTGTGGGAGAAGCTGTGGCAGCAAGTTGACTACAGCCATCTATTTTGTAATCTTGACATTGAATAGTTAGTTCTCCAATTGCAGGTGCAATCGCTGGCGCCGAGGGTTTTCCTGACCTGTTTGCTTCTCTAATGCTCCGCTTTCTCCTGCTCCCAAACCGCTGGCCTACTGAGAAAACCTGCATGTTGATAAAAGCTCCTGATTGCCTTTATTCCCAGCAGGTGTCGGCAGGCGTGCCCGATATCTGTAAGACCAACGCGTGCCACACACTTACAGTAGCAGTGACACTTATGGAAGTGCCCACTCCAACTCCACCCTCTGATGTGCCGTTTTCCAGGGCATCGTGGTGGACTTGAGGGAATCATTTGGGTACATCAAGTGCCAGCAATACCCGCAACTGTTGTTCCGCCTGGGCGAGGTCATGGAGGAGAGCAAGCTGGATCTGTCAGACGAAGTGGAGTTTACCGTCCACACGGTGAGTGCCCTGCTACTCTGTGTAGGGTGGTGTGGAGGAACCCCAGGACTCTGAACCAGATGTAGACAACTAGGAGGTCTTGTCTGCCAATGGCAGCGGTCCAGAATGCTTGATGCTAAACAAAAGTTAATTCACCTATGATTGTGTCCCCTAAGCTACTAGATGACTGGATGGTCTCACGTCTGACATTTCTCTGGACTTCTCAGGATTAATTTTGTTGCAGTCACATAGAGTAGGCGTCTGTTGGGCTGGTACTCAGACTGTTCTATACGTTCTGTTCTCCTCAGAATACTTCAGCCATGGAGGGGGTGGAGGCAGTAAGGATAAGAAGACTGCCCTTCATTCCCACCCCAAAGTTGAAGGGCTTTGAGGCTGCGGGCAAAGACCAGGTTTCTTCACATCGTTTACACTGTGATGGGGTTTCATCCATGCAGGAGTGTAGTACTTTGTGAAATGTAACATCAGGGGGTAGCAATGGGACTTCTTAATGCTTTCTGGATCCCAGTGAAATGTCCGGTTCTGTTAGCATTGGAGATATTTAAATGTTACTTCTGCCATTCCCTTTCTGACCCTCACTGTCCACAGAAAAAGATAACTATCAAACTACAGAAGGACTCTGTGAAAGATGAAATGAAAAACGTGAAGGTCAAAATTGAGTCTTCCAACACAGAAGATTGCCCACAAAATCAAGTGTGAGTTTCATCCATCTAGCCGTTTACATGTCGTACTGACTACGTGACATAACTGTAATTAGTCATCTTAATGTTCATCAGAGAATCTCCCGATCCTGAAGAAGAACCCAATTCGTGTAAGCCAGGAGAACTTGGCTGGCAACTGTCAACATCTGAAGGCGCTCCACCACTGGAAGCGGTCGCCCATGAAAACGATGCGGAAACGGTCCTGGATCTAGAGAAGACCTGTGATCCCAAGGGCTCTTCCGGTACAAGTCTTTCAAAAGAGAACAAAGAGATGGGCGAGGGCACAGAGTGCACTGTTGGGAGTGGTCAGCACCACGGACGTGACGGGAGGTACTGGAGGCCAGTCGGAAAGGTGGACTGTGAACACGGTCGGAGCCGCAGCCGAGAGCAGGGTGACAGGCCCAGGCGAAGCCTCAGTCCTAGTCAGAGTCACAGTCAGGGCCACCGCCAGGAGCTTAGATATGAGCTGAGTGACCGTCAGAGTTTTGGTCACGGTCGCGGTTGTAATCGGAGTCGCAGTCGCAGCAGGGAGCGCAGAGACACTCGTCCCAGGAGCCGGGAGCGACCTGCCGGTAGTACCACAAAGAGGAGCCTGGAACGAGAAACCTCAAGCCGAAAGATCAACAGCGTCGTTAAGGTTGTGAGCCAACCATTTAATCAGGATAGATTCACACGGCCTCAGGTGAGAACAGATTGTAGTCCTGTGACTCAGGACATGGCCCGATCTGAAAACATCTTGGACGAGGAGCTAGCCAGGAAGAAGAGGGAACTGGAACTGCTTGAGGAGCAAATAGCCCGTAGAAGAGCCATCATAGCGATGGAACAGAAAGGCCTGGGCCCGAAAGCCCAGCAAAAAGAAGAGACGGACTCAGAATCTCCTCCTTACACAGACAATGGCTACGACAGGAGCAGACCACCTCTGAAGTTCGAAAACCACACGACTGCAGCCTGCGTACCCGTGAAGTCCATTCTGAAGAAATGTACTGAGCCTTTTGTGGTGCCAGACACACAACAGAGTGAGTTTACGGAAGCCCTACCTCCTAAGCAAATTTCTGTTCATTTGTCCCGTTTTGAACAGCCTCCTATGTATTACTCGCCTCACACCCAAACTACTGATGAGGAATGTAATTTTGTCCAGCCGTCTGACCAGCAGTCTACTCTAACCCAAACATCAAAGCAGTTTTATCCTGAAAAATCCCATGTCATTCCTTCTTCCATTAATCAACCTGCCCATGATAAGACCCCTTATCGTCCTCTTGGCCACTCATCTGTTCACCCGACCACTTTGGACCTGCCTTTTGTCTGTCATTCACATACCTCCCAACAGTCCCAAGCTGCTCCTAAGGACAAGAGCAATTTGTCCACTCAGATTGAGCGTTTCCTGAATACCCTCAACAAAGGGGTGGATGCTAACCTACTCTCCTCGCTGGTCAGGGAGGCCAGGGAGGCCACCGCTGCCTATGAGAAGCAGCAGGGGTGCCTACCCTGCGGGGACGATGACCAGCGTGAGGATCCGTACTGGGGGGGCCCTGGGGAACCGGAGCTCTGTGCAGAGAGCAGCCAAGTCACACTGCTCCCCCACCAGAGGGCAATGCAGAGTGACGGTGCATTTTCCTGCATCAATGGTGCGAGGCACGAGCCTCAGGTTCATGAGGAGCCCTGGGGAGAAAGAGGCATGGAGGATGAGGAACGGATCTCCTATGGGGCTCCTACAGATGATTCACAGTTTGAGTGTTCGATGGCACCCAACAAAGGGTACAGCCCATCCCCCCCAGCAGAAGAGATGGCAGACAAGATGCATCACTTTGACAAAATTCAGAGCCTGTTGCAGACCATAGGCCTGGATTTGGACACCGCAGAGGTCAGCAGGCTGGCAGACAGGACACGGGAGCGACTATATGGTAAGAAGCAGACAGTGAAGCCCCAACGACCCCAGACAGAG
Source organism: Hiodon alosoides (assembly GCA_025775065.1). Classification (NCBI taxonomy): domain Eukaryota; kingdom Metazoa; phylum Chordata; class Actinopteri; order Hiodontiformes; family Hiodontidae; genus Hiodon; species Hiodon alosoides. The sequence continues at coordinate 11,172 of JAOYSI010045265.1, read as the reverse complement.
AGCCCAAAAGTAACCCCGGACAAAGAGCCCGAAGGTATGGCAGACAAGGCAGACCATCTGCGTAGTCAGGCAGTCTCTTCTAAGTCTGAGGAACCCTGCTGCAACATCCCGATCAGGTCCTCAAACCGGGAAGTCTACATGAACTACAAAGATCTGTTGGAGCACAGCCACACCGCTGATCCAGAGAGGCCCTGGGAGATGACCCAAGAGAGCCTCACAGTCCCTCAAACTCTGCAGCACACCCATGAAGCCGTTGCCCCCCCCGTCTCTGCACCCTCCACTTCCCAGTATGTGCAATCCCAGCAGTCGAGTCGAACATCAGTGTATTCTACCGTGCAACACGTGGGTTATGAACGTTTTCAGCCTTCAGAGTCTGCGTACAGCCAGAGTAGACGCGTCGTGCCCTCCACCTGGGATCATGTGGCTCCTCCATCAGAAATGCAGTCCCACCCAGCTTACTTGCAACATCCAGAGTCACCATACTCCCTCACTCCTCCCATGGGACCAGCCTCCCAGTATTTGGGGGTCTCAGTTGACCCTCAGGCACTGCCCTCATTCTCACCCACAGCTGCGCTTTCTCACATTCCTGTAACGTTGTCCATGGGACACCCGTTGGGGGTGTTGTCCGGTTTCGTTGGAAACTCCCCTGTGCCTTTCCCATCTCCTGGGACCCAACCTGCTCCAGTTACTGCATCCCAGTATCCCTTGTATCCTTTAGCTGGGTTGCCTGCAGCTCCTAACATGTCCACAGGTAGCTCTGCTTTTGTCATTTCACAGCCCCTGTCAGTAGACAAAGGGGGACAAACCAAATTTACTGCCACCACTAAGTCCCGCTGCCTTCGAGTTATTAAGACCGTGGAGATGCATGAGCAGACTCTGACTAACAAAGAGGTGCCTGCAGCTTTAAAGGAAGTGACCTCAGACACGGGGAGTGGCTTCTCCGCTCTAGCTCCTCCCCCTGCCTCTTCAGCACCAATGGAGAAGAAACCCATGACAAAGATATCTGAAGATGACATCAAGGCCAAACAGAAGAAGAGGGTATGTGTCTGTTTGTTTGTGTGTGTGTGTGTGTGTTAAGTTACCTATTTAGTTTTATTGATCTGACATTCATTATTGGATATCAATCATTATTAATCTTTTTGTGTCGATGCATTCTGTATTTGCGGGAAAATTACGCTAACCTCTCCCCTTTTGTATTCAGCTGGAGCAGTTTAACGAGAGAATGAGGCAGAAGAAAGAGCAGCGAAGGGAAGCTCAGAGGACGGATGGAGAAAGCCAGACTCCTCCAGCAGGTACCACTTTGCAGGTGCTTTGGTCCAGGTTGGGCTGGTGCCATGGGTGTTCAGAATCAGCTAAGCTAGTTAGTAGGGATTTTCTCTTTTTTTATTTTTATTTTATAATATTAAAATCGGGAAATTTCTTCTTGCTAGGTTTATCAGCAGAGTCATATATTGACCCGTTTTCTTCCTAGTCAGTCAGTGTTGTCTTCATGCAGAAGATGAAGAGTGAACACCCATACCTTATCTTCAAGGTCAAAAAGCTATTTTCTGTCACTTTTCTATCAGGCTTAATAGGTAACTAAGCAGACCACGTCCCCGGTGACCGTTCAACTGGAATCGTGTTCTGTTATACCCTCACTCGTGATCGCTTTTAAAGGGACGTATTTCTTTACAGTTTTCTTACTGCAGCTTTTAAAAATTTCGGCACAGCCTGTAAATGCCTTCCTTTTAAAGAAAAGGTTAATCTTCGGTTCATAAAAATTCTTTGTCGTGTATAGTACTAATTAAGCATCAGACCGACACTGAAACAGAAATTTTAACCGAGTCAGTTGCACCAACTACAGTTCACTTCAATATCAAAATCTCAAAGCCCCTTAACACATCATCTCATAAGGTCTCTTCAGGCTTCAGTTTCACTCATTTGGTTTTGTGTAGGTTGTGTTTTTTTTTTTTTTTTTTTTTCTTTCTTTCTGTTTTTGTTTTTGTTTTTTGGACCCATCTGATGGTTGTGGAATTAGCACTAATAGCAAGAAACTGAATACAATCACAAAATATCCACATTCAGTTTTTAAATGTTTATTTAAAAACGCCTATATTTACTTAAATATTGTGGTAAGCATAACATTTTATTTGATTTGGGTATATTGCAAACAAATAATGCTGAGCCAACTTTCGAACAATGCATTCACCCTCCTTATTACTGGGTCTCCAGAGTAGGTCAGTCTGTGAGGACACACACTGAAGTGCAGGCTGAGCCCTTTAATCAGGATTGTGAGCCCGAATGGTTCAGCATTGATTGGAGGAGAGGCTTCAATGTGCACGAATCGTTCAGCAGTGATTGGAGGAGAGGCTTCAACGTGCACAAATGGTTCAGCATTTATTGGAGGAGAGCCTTCAGTGTGCACGAATGGTTCAGCATTGATTGGAGGAGAG
>JAOYSI010045256.1:0-27161 GCA_025775065.1 Hiodon alosoides | reverse complement strand
GTGTGTGTGTGTGTGTGTGTGTGTGTGTGTGTGTGTGTGTGTGTGTGTGTGTGTGTGTGTGTGTGTGTGTGTGAGGGAGAGAGTGAGTGTGGGCTTGCACCAACATATTATCTCAGAGAAAAAAGCTGCGTGACCCGTCTCTGTTTGTAAGCAAAGACAGAGCAATACAAGCAGAAATGGTGCTCATAGCTAAGCAGCAGCAGACAACAGGAAATAAACCTGTACCATAGAAAGGTCGGGTGTGATCGTATCTCAAATTGACTACCATATGTCCTCTCAAATGTTGTATACATATTTGTTCTTTGGGCTCTCATGCCGCACTGAATCCCTGGGGGGTGATTTGCAGCTTTTGGATCTCACTGGCAGAACTTCGAGGTCAGTATTTAACCCGCTGCAAGCTATTTACGCAGCTGCATTAATACTGGAGAACTTCTGCCCAGGCTGAAAGCCGCAGCCTTCAGGTTCAAGCTTCATGGCTTTGGAGAACCTTAGTGTGATGACTTCCATGCCGTGAATCTGTCACAAGATCAGTGTGTTTTCCTGTCCGAGCAGTGGATTGTGGGAATTCGGAAGCGGCCATACTTCCACTGTGTTGATTTCACTTTTCCTGGTGTTTGACTGTACTTCTGGGCTTGTGGTGTGCGTATGGGATCAGTTTGCATGTTCATCGTTATAATGGTGTCTTTCGTGTGGGATTTCTCCATTGTCTAAATTTCTGTTTTTATGCATGCAAAAACTAACAACCTTTGAAGGCAACTTATGTTCTTATCAGAGTTGATGTGAATTAAAAATGATGTTGCAATTGCAGGACTTGCTGTTGTGTTTTCTCTTCACGGTTTCCTGTATGGCTCACTATGAAATAAAAAGCATATCAAACAGATGAATGGATTTTATTCGAGTTAAAGCTGAAATGCAGCTCGTATGGGCCACTGTGGTGGGGACAAGCATGATTTGATGCAGTGATAATAATAATCACAAATATTTTTGATTTAATAAACCCTTAAATCACGGATATAGCGTAGCACCGTGTCAAATAAAACATAAAGGAACCAGTTCTCTCCTAAATCAACGGTTAGGGCACAGGCTGGGGTAGGACAAAGACAATAAAATGTTTTCATTTATTTTTATTAAGATTAAACTGTAGGTATAATCATAACGTTTCCTTAAAATACCTGCATTGTAACAGGCGAAAACCACTGGCTTGAGTGAAAATAGTGGAATAATTTACTTGAGAGTTTGTGGGCAAAACGGTCCTCTCTGGCTGCAGTGTTGTAGGTTTTTGTCCCAAATGGACTCTTAATAGTTTAATTGAAGCTAGTCGAATTGTGTCTGCTGAAAATCAGTTGCTGATTGAAGTGTCTCTCTAAATTCGGCTGCAGACCTCGATGACCGGTTTATTAAGTAGAATAGTTGAATAGAATCTTAATTGGAAGAGTTCGGTAGCACCGTATTTTCTTAAATTATTCCCCCACGAAGATGTTTTTCTATTTTTAAAAAATAATAAAGAAAGAAACAACGTCAGACTAGACAAGCTATCAACGAAATTCCCCATCTCCAATTGAAAGTGCTTGGTTGCCATAGAAACAACCTCATCTCTCAACGAGAGAGTTGTAGCTCCATCTTGTGGTCACATTCGCGTTTTTTATATTCGTAAAATCATATTTTTATAGACGTGTGTTCATGTACTACGCGCTTCGCGTTTAATTAGTTATATATGAGCGATAAACAATGAAGGGAATCGAAAACTATCCATTTTCATATTATACTGATACCGTGTTAATATTATACGTAGAATACTAATTTGAGCTAAAAAAGACAGACAACCATTTGACATAACAACATCGGCCAAATCAATTTAGTCAGTGACTTTATGCTTCTAGAAAAGGCCGACAACAGGCTTCATTGTAGCGTGCATCTTCTATGTAATTTACATGTTTACTTGGTTTGTTTGCAAAGGCACTACGATGAGTTGGACATGATCATGCGCTGGCCCATACTGATATTTGAACATTCGAAACTACGTATTGTTTTACTTGAATTAAAGAAGGCTTAATTACGTTTTGCATTTACGCCTTAAAATATGTATACATGTGACTCAAAAGATGCTCTTGTGAGGTGAAATAAGGGCGAATCGCAAAATAATTCGTTTGTGTGAGATGGCACGCAAATGTGTGACTCCGTCTTCTGAATCCTGACGGAGTTGGCAGCCATGGAAATGTTTGTGACCGAAAACAATCCCTACTATCGGTACTAAAAAAAAACTGTCCGTTAGTATTGACGAAAGTCACGATATTATTTATTAGGTCTGAAATATTCTTGACCTGGAGACACGTTTTTCTTCAGAACGCTATTCGACAATTGCATTTAAAGCGATGAAAACACGGATTGGTGATAGCGGCGGGAACGCCGACCCATGCCACGCACCTCCTACATTTCAGCGGTGTAAGTCCCGACAAGTCCAGGTAGATATACTGCCCGTCACGGAGTTTGTTTTTGATTGATGAAGGGGGACATTTTAGTTGCGTGACAAGTTACGCATTACATTTTAAGTGAGATCGTTTCCAGTAAATTGTAACGAGCTTTGATTTTCGTTTCTCTCGTTACAATTCGCGCCATTCGCCTTCAGTTGGTTCTGACTTTTTAAAATAAGCTTTAATTAAAACAAGTTCTTGCTGCTATTTAAACACTAAAATTTTATTTTAATTAATGAATTAATATTTTCTAATCTCGGGCTGACCGTTTGGGTCGAGCTGCTTCTGAGGTTACCGAAAAGTGATTTGTGAAGTATTCACTAGTCCGTTCAGATATACTACGCGCAGCACCGGAGGAAATCTGGATAGAATTTTATATTTTAATATTCTCCAGAACCCTACGCCTCTCACTATTCATGCCTCTGGTACACCTCTTGAAATTAGTTTGTTTCAATTAATGTATTTTTTGGGGGAAATTTACTATGGCTCCGCCACCAGAGGGAATACACTGACCCAACCCACTGCGCCATCATCGGCTCTCCTTGCCTCTTCGAGTTCACCATCTCAGGTTTGCATAAATTTGAATATATTGGTGCGGTGTCAGGTCTGTGCACCTGACCACATCCTATTAGAGTTTACATAAGAAAAACTTAAATGGCTCTGGAAACGCATGCCTCGGGCTGTTCATTCTAATGGTTCTGCGTTCATTAGAATTAGAGATATAAAGAGCTTTATTGCCAAGTAAGTTTCACAACAAACAAGGATTTGTTCTGGCCCATTTGTGCAAACAATTTTTAACAGAAAGTTTATACAAAAAATAATAAAATGGAACAATAAGACACTTAATAATAGAAATAAAATAAAATAAGATGAATATTGAATAAAATAAAACGATAGACTGACACAATATGATAATAAGTAACTAAAAATATGTAAGGTGTGAGATAAGTCCAGTTGAGGGCTGTGTGTATGTGGGGAGGGGGCTATAGTCAGTTTGGTTCTGGGGGTGTGTTCATGAGGCCTACTGCTGTAGGAAAGAGACTGTCCTTATAGACCTCAACCTTCTGCCAGAGGGGAGAGTCCTAAATAGTCCATTACCAGGTGGGTTCAGTGGGTGATCCTGCTTATGGAACATGGTTTCAGTAAAGTCACGTGAGTCACTCATTGGTACACAAAAATGCTTATAGAAATAGAACAACTAGATTAGATATGAAAAAAATAAACCCCTGTCAAAGTTAGCGTTCCGAGGTGTTCCTTCAGTGGCATTTTGCAAGCATGGGCACAGCGAAACCCCTACTGTTTTAGAGGGGCTTTGTCTACTGCTGTTCTATCTTCACGCAGTTATCACGTGTGTCAGTGGGCAGTTAGCCCTCCTTCCCCTGTCTCAGCGCCACGCTGGAGTTGACCGTGGACCATTGGCCCGTCAACAGCTCCACGTGTGGTTGAAACTAGTTCAGTGTTAATAGTCTGAGAAAGGGTGTTAAGACATTTGGGGAGAAGAACAGGTTCTTGTGGTGTCAGGCGCCGTTGGAACAGGTGAGTTTTTAGATTTTTTCCAGGTTTTTTTAATAACTACTTTTTGTTGGTTTTATTAACAGACCTTTATCACTACGAGGGGACAAGAAAGGTATGGTAACTAATTTTTATTTAATTTTTAAACCTTTTTTAAATGATTCCTCGTCCTACTCAACTTATTAAACGTCACAGATAAACATAGATATTGGGTTTGTCAGTACCAAGGCCACTCAGGAGTGACTTGTAGTTCTGCATACCGACAGAGTAGGGCGCTCAAAAATCATTCCAACATAGATTTACAGTAGAAGGTTCTCTCCAACCTATTGCTGAATTCATTCAACTGAAGAGAAGGTTTTTTTTAGCTTATATTTTAATCACTGGTTTTTATTTGTTTATATGAAGTCATATACCAGAAACAAAGAGTTTCAGCTTCCTCTCCAAAAAAATTGTGTCTATCAACAGCTGTTTTGTGCTGTGGTTTGATTTAGCTGAATGTATGGCCAGAAGACTGCTGGTTCAGATCCCAGATAGGGGACATCTGTCGTACCTTTATGAAGTTAATTGGTTAACAGAGTTAAAGTAAACACAATACATTTAAATATCCACTTATACAGTTAGGTAAAGTGTAAACTGCTTTGACATCTGCTTAGTATATAACTTGTCACAATGACAAACTTTATTTTGTTTACCTGAAAAATGTTTCCTGTCCCTCTCGCTTTCTGTCTTTTTAAATGATTTCCCTGTTATGCTTGTGCTAAGCCTATCTTTCCAACTAGGCCTATAGCATTTAATCAAACTTTATTTATTATAGTTCATATTTAAAATACAACAGCAGTGTCTGATAAAAAAACCCCAAATCCTTTCTCTCTCAAATCATCTCTTCGTTGTATCCACTGTTGTGCGCCTTGCTTCGACTCTCTCAGCCAATTGCATTCTCCGTCTCTCGCGTCTTTCCTCTTCGCTGTACTGCTTCTACAGCGAGGGACTTTTTAACCAATCCCCCTTTTTTTTCCACCTTTCATCTTTTCATCCTTTCTTGTTCTCTCACCTGGTAACCGGACCCCCTGAGAGGGGTATTACGTTTCCACTTTCCCAGAGAAAGAGACAATCTGGGCTTCACAAAGCCTCACAAAAGAGCCCTCCTAACCATCTTCCTGAGCCCTCTTATTCTCTTATTTGGCCACTGCCCCCCCCCCCGTCTTTCCTCTAAATTCCTCTCATCCCTTGGTTTCGTATTACATGCTATCAAGTCATGTTAATTCAAGTAAACTTTAGTAAGTCAAGATGTCTCTTATCACGCCTGTTGATCCGATAGGCGCTTTTCTCCGTGTATGTACAATGAGACCCCTTCTGTTAAATGATCGGTGTTAAAATGTTTTCTGTCACGCTATTCCTTTTATCACGAAGATTCTGAGATTTAACGCTCATCGCGATTTGCCAGCAGTTCCAATCCTTACCAGCAGGTGACACTCCAACCTTAATCCGGTCCTCTTCGTGAACTATAGAATAATGTATTGTAAACAACGCTACTGTTGCTAGTATTCAGTTCAATTCAAACTTTTTATTTTTTTTTACCATTTCATTATTGCTACTGCTTTGAACACCAGAATAATAGTAGTTTTCTAGGGTTTTTTTTTTTACCTTACCACGGACACAAAAATACAAACACCCGTCTCTATGACTGGTTTTCCTCTTGGCTGTTTGCTAAGCAGGTACCACAGTCATCTTGGTGATCAGATTACTTGGGAGGTGATTGGTGGAGCTGGATATCAAACGTCTCATAGCCTTCAATTATCACGCACTCAAAAGAACACTAAGGTTTACGCTGTTTCTTCAGCCTGGCTGTTGAGCCGTGCCTAGGACGTATACTGCTGGGGGGGAAAAAACAACTTGCCCCGTCTCATTGCTGCCCGTGATAAACGGTACTGTGCAGCAGACATGAACCTTAACGCCTCCCCTCTAATAGCGTGACACAAGACATTCCTCTCCCTTTGTGCGGTAGGTTTATTTTCTCATGCTTCATTCCTGTTGCTGTGTCACCAGGAACACGTGTACCTGTAAAGGCTTCCTGTCTCCCTTCCTGTGTCCTACAAGGTTTACGGTCCTCTCCTCCAAATTCAGGTATTAAAAAAAAAAAAAGAAGCTAAAAATAGCTTCTCTGTCTCTGAACAATATACAAGTAGAAACACCCCTTTCAGATCTTGATACCGATAGTAACCATACCAGCACATTACACCCCTCTTTCTTCCACACCTGAAAGACTCAGTACAGACATACAAGGCGGATTCTTCAATCCCTTTTTTGTGATTTGTGCTTTCATCTGAACTTTGTTTTTGGGCAGAAATAGAGTTTCTCAAAAGATTGGCCTATAAATGAAATTGTTATAAAACTATAAAAGCATTTCTCTTAAACACACAAGCAGATCTCCTTTGTTTGTTATGTTTTTTTAGAAGGGGTATAAAGTATACCATGTGGTCATCGGTGGACAGTAGGAATGTCAGGCGAATTGTCAGGGAGGGAGAAAACGATCTTTCCCATCATGGCTTGATCTGACCTGTCAGATCAGTTGTTGCCAGACAGGATTAAATGAAGAGCTCTTTCTGAGAGTTTTTTCCTCTCCGTCACATGTGACTCTCCTGTGTGTTCGTGTCCCCCCCTACTTCCTTTTGTCTCCGGCCTCCGCACTCCACCTTACCCCGAGGAGGAGAGGAACCGCGAGAGCGGGGCGCCATTGCTCCGCCATGCAGCGAAGGCGTGCTCGAATGGCGTGCCCTCGTTTGCCCCCCCCGCGCGCCTGCCAAGTGAAGCTTGTTACCGGTTTAAAAACTGAAACAGACTTAGGATTTAAGGCGTTTTCGGATTCCCTAAGCCAGCCCACTCCGCCACGAGCGTGTTACAACTTTCAGTTGTTCACTTATCTGTTGCTAGGTGATGTTTCCCCTGACTTAGCAACAGATTGTCGGTATGTCCGACTCAAAACTTTAAAAGCTTTGCCTCTGAATGCTCACAAACAAAACTACACACACATACTTCTAGCCACAGCCTGTATTTCTGTTCTCTATTGCTTTCCCTTTGAACAGAAATAAAAATATATATATATTTTTTTTTTTAATAACTTGCAAAACTCACCCCCACGTTCAACTCCGAGTACAAGCCCAAAGTTCAGAGGTCAGGGATAAACAATAATCTCTCCGCTCAGGGGTGAGCTGTGGTCAAGGTTACAGGAGAGAGACGGCCTTATTGGACGGAGATGTGTGTACACGGAAGGGAGAGTATGACCAGGGAAGAAGCCATTGAAAGCCAGCTGCAGCAGGGCTGCAATGAAACTTAAAAAAAAAAAAACGTATAGTGATCCAACATGCAGTTTAAGGACTGCCCCTCTGTAAATTGTCTGCTTCACAAAAGTCGTAGGCCGCGAAATTACGGAGTTCTGACTTCTGTTTTTGTTTGAAGAGAACAAGTGTGTGAGATGAAACCATCTATTTAAATGTTTTGTGATTAAAAAAAAAAAAAAAAAAAGTTTAAATAGTGCCTAATGTTGACACATACATGCAATCATGATCTTGTTTCATAGCATGAGTTCTCTACACAAACAAGCACATAGCCTCCTCTTTGTCCTCTCTCCCTCTCTCATACACAACTTCCCCTTTTCTGCTTCTTATTTTCTCAAGACCTGCAGACCTGAAAAGGCTAGCACTCCACTGTCCCAAAACGGCTCCTAACAGGAGAACAAAAGTTACATTTCACAACAGATTTCATAGAATAAATCAATCTCGCTCTCTCTCTCTTTGTCCCCTGAAGCTCCTGTTTCTTCCTCCTGGGACCCTGACTCCCCTTTCTTTTTCTCTGCCTATAAAAAAAAAAAAAGTTATTTATTTTTTTCTCACCTCCCTCTCTCCATCATAACTGCCATTTGTGTCCACTCTCTCCCCCCTCCCTCTCTTTCCTGGCCCATGCCTTTTCTTTCCTTCCTCTCCCTCTATTCAACCCCATTGATCATGCATGCAGAAATTTAGCACGCCCATAATTTCAGTGCGAATGGGCCCTGTCCTACATAGTGCCGTTTCCCTCCCCTCCTCTTTCCGCCAGCCCCTCACCCCCACCCGTCGTTCTAACCCCAGCCCCTGGGTCTGTGCACAATGACCAACACACACACACAAACCGGCATGCACCCGGCAACATGCAGACAAAACCATCACCAAAACGCGCGGGGGCGCACACACATATACAAACCATCTCATTTTTGTTGTTTAATAAGGAACATCTCATTGCATTAGAAAAGCAAACCTAAGTCACCTGGCTTTGTTCCTAATTATCTGTGCTTGCTTTTATGAACTAGCACAATTAGCTGTTAATAATTGCTTTTTAAATCGAGGAACTGACCATTTCATTTAATGTAGTAGACTGTTTATTGTTTATTCTGTACACATTATTAAATATGTATCTCCCTCAAAACCTGCACAACCAGTAGCACATGTTGAGGGAGCTAAACTTCTGAGCACCCCGGCAATTTTGGAGATTTGGCAGTAAACTGAGGGCATTGAGTGACAGGAGAGGGAGATTGCATTTCCACTGTCACTCACATTACGCGCATTTGTGGTGCCTGCTTTCCATCAGAACCTTGGAAATAATGCAAATGACTGCCCCAGTGTGGACAAGACACCTTCACTTGGAAGTCAGGTGCGTGTGTGTGTGTGTGTGTGTGTGTGTGTGTGTGTGTACGTGCGTTTTTGCGTGTGTGTGTGCGAGTGTGCATCAAACCGACGTCCTAGATCTCTTTTTGTTCCAGGCAAACTGATCGATTGAATCCTGCAGCTTTAAAAACATGGAGCTCTACAGCTTTGGGAGATCATACTTTTCCCAGCTATCCCAATAGCCAGGGGTGAGTGGGTGCTAACAGAGCAAGGGGCTGGGGGGCATTGGTCTATTCTCTCACAAACTGGTATCCGTCCAACACATTGTTATTAATAGTATCATTAATGCTAATATTACTGAAATTGTTATTTTTTATCAGACTTTCCTATAGACCTTTGTTAAGGTCTGCATTACCCAGAAATTGAAAATATAACACAATGGTTTCTGAAAACCTTTTGGTAGTGAGACTGATTGTGACAGCGGTGGTTCGAGCGGAATTCCGCAACGCAGCGGCACATTCCCTCAGACCCTTGAGGGACATTGCTAATGCTGCCGCCTGAGACTTGGGTTTGAGGCCTGGTGTGATTGGATGGTTTCCCCCTCCTGTCACCCTCTCATTCGCTACACTATTTTTAGTTAACCTCCAGTCCTCGCAGGCTGTTGGGCATTCTGGTTTTCTTTTTAACTTGCCACCGAATTATTTTACAGACGACAGAAGCAGCATAGGAATAAAGATACGTTCAACAGAGCGACGACACTCAGAGCGACGTCAATGAGGATCTCCCATCTTCTCCTTCAACAGGGTATATGCAGACCAGTCATGGCCTTTCTCCCGCTTTTAGATTTGAGTTGAATGTTCCCTGTGAGTTAAAACCTAGTGGCACACACCGGGCAGATCAGAAACTGATACAGTCATATTAAAGGGTCCCCAAAGACCCAACAGTGGTAGAAGGTGCACCTCCCCATCCACATTGTCTTCAACAGGTAGTGCACAGGTGACCACCTGGGCAGTGTATGCAAGGACTTACCAAAAGCTGGTAATCTGCCGCTTAGCCTGTCACTGGGTCACATGTTCAAAGAGGGTGGCGGGCGGGGAGGGGGGGGCTCATGGGAGGAGCAGTGTACACATAACTGCAACCTGCTGAAACTGTCCTATCCTATGGAGGTCAAAGGTCTTTCCCCGGCAGGAGAAAAGGTGTTAACATCCTTCACGGCAACCCAATGCTGCGGTGACTGAACCACCGAAGCAGAGGGTCATTGAGAAACCCACATCCCCCTTGCCCTGGCCCATGCACTGGCTGCCAGGTTGGCTGGTTCAGCCTCTCTGAGAGTACTAAACCGCTCAAAATTAGCACTGGCATTTCAGAAAAATCCTCCACAACATGCCTGGTGGAGCTCAAGACCTCCACGTTCCACTGGACGGACTCCTTGATGTCGACCGCCCCCACTGCCAATGAACTGTTGATGACAAGCTGGTTTTGCCCCGCACGGAAATGCATCAGTCTTTTGCCCCTACAGGTTCTCCCGTTACACAGTACAGGGCCGGTCTAGGCCCCTGTCGTTTTCCCATGTGGAAGCGTTCTGCTCACCCCTGGACATGACGCAACTTCAACTCATTCCGTGGGCAGTGTTTTGGCGGGCACTCAACCTCCTGGAGTGCTGCCCCAGCTCACCGCCCTCCGTTGACCACCTCCTCCAATGCTGCCCCAGCTCACCGCCCTCCGTTGACCACCTCCTCCAATGCTGCCCCAGCTCACCGCCCTCCGTTGACCACCTCCTCCAGCTCGTGTCTGGTTTAAAACCCCCGGTGATGGCCTTTTACCTGGCTATGGGCAGAGCTACTCCTTATCCGACGACCTTAATTCATCCCACATACCTTCCCCTCCCCAGACCTAGTCTCTCCATGGCACCCTCTGCTTTTGACTATGACGCATTCAGACCAGATTGATCACCCCTGTTCTGTGTTCAGAGACCCCTTCACTGGTGGAGTGAACCAACCAAAAAACAGTGTCAAAAACCATAGAGGTACTGGTGCCACTCTGACGGAGGCATACTCCAAACTGCAGTGCTCAGAAATTTCCCTCGAAGATCAAAAATATTTTTAAATCCTATTGCTCAAATCAAAATATTGGATTATTAGGGTACTACGTTACTTCCACGTATTTTTATAACACTGTGCCGATGTATGCTTATATACTAGTAGTGGTGGTGTCTGTACGGTTTGCCATTTCATTTGCTCAGGTAAAACGTACATTTAAGATTAAGTTTTAATTCCATATTTGTCAACAGACAATTTCTGTGTTCTCTAATCCAAGTCCTCCTTTTCTTTAGTAAACGTTCCTGTGTGCTGCGAGGAATTATAAGAGTAGCCAATTTGAACCATTTCATGTGACTGACGTACTTGTTGTCGAGACCTCGGTGTTTCATTACCCAGAGAGCCCGATGACAAGCGCGCGAACCCATAACATTCCCCCAGTGATTAAGGACTTCCTTCACCAAGTAGCGCAGGGATTAGTTCCCAAACAAAAGAGCCTTCCCGTCCTTTGAACTTTTCCCGTTTTTAAGTACTTGCCGCAGCCGCAATTTTAAAGAGTCAGAAATAATCGTGATAAACATGCAAAAATGGTCCCTGAGGTCATCGGTCTCCGGGGAACCAAGTTGTTGATTAATATGTGGCATTTGTGGTCTGAGTCTCAGCCTCCAGGTTAATAATTGGCGGTCCTTATTTTGTTAAAATAAATAAATAAACGTATTGCACATGTTCGTAGTTTTCTTCAATATACATCACAAGTTGTGATTTTCCTGTCTCCGTGACACGGCCTGGTTCCTTACTGTGCAAACAAATTTCGGAAAATCACGGCAGCCTCTCTCTACGCGAGCGTCAGTAGCCAGAGCAGCAGCGTAAAGCAGCAAACACACCATCCCGGAGAAATGCTACTTCTTCACGAGAGGCCAAACGAAAGAGGCGGAGAGAGGGGAGGACGGCAAGAAGAGAGGGAGGGGAGGAGTCTCCGCTTTTGTGTGTGTACACCGCTTTCCTCCCTCCTCTCCAAGACAGGCCGCCCCCCACCACCACCAATCACCCCACCCCCCCCTCGGCCACCCGCCCCTGACTCCGCTCTCGCTGCTGCCTCACACCGCACTGTCGGGAACAGAGGCACGGAATGGACACGGAAGGGAGCCAGAGCAGCCTGTCCTCTACGGACTCTCCCCACGACCCCTGGTAAACATACCGCCACTGTCTCTTCTTCCACTTGAATCGTTTACTGCCCCGAAAGAGACTCAGGAGTTGATGGGGAAGACAATCGGAGCGGCGAGACAAAAGGCAGCGTGCTTGTTGTGCTTTGCGCTCACCGTGCTTCGCCGGACTGTGTCATTGTCGCTCGGTCCACGTACAGTATCGCTCTCTCGCCTTGTTTTTTCTGTGCTCTACGAAAGATGGGATGTTTCTGAAATATTGCAACTTTTCCGTCCGTGTTATTAAAAGTGTGTGTCAAATGTTGAAATAACGGCCCGACCGACACGAAAGTAGACTATATACTGCCAACATGGCCGATTTTTCTCTTGCACTTTATTCTTTGTTTTTATTTTTAGTATAATATATCTAACATCTAGCTATTTATAAAATCATTGCTTATATGTATACTGTTTCACGTCTTTTTGCCTTTTTTCTTAGCAAAATGTTCATCGGCGGTCTCAGTTGGCAGACGACACAAGGTGAGCCTTCTAGTCTAGCTAGCGATGTACTTTATAAAGTCTGGAGGGCAGATGCAATGTGAATATGTTTTTGTTGTTATTTTTGCGATAGCCAATCGCAATGTTTTTACTCCAGATACGAAGTAGCAATGGCGTGGTCATTCAGTTTTCGAGGGTCTCTTAGAATAGCCCGTGCTGATTTGAACGAAAGTAGAGTTTTCTCTGTATTGCTGAAATCAAAGCGTTCATTCAGCCAGGATCAGTGTGTGGGGATTTAAGTCTGCTGAATTGAAACAAACAGCCGAGCCGGAGAGTGCGGGATTAGCTAACTGTAAATTGATTTAGCACATAGCGTAGATGTTAAATATGTCTGTGAGAGTGGCAGTTAACACATTTTTAGAGAACCGGGTTTTAGTGTATATATATATATATATATATATATATATATATATATATATATACATACACACATTTTTTTTCTTCTATAGAATCCGTGCCCTTGTTTTAGTGGTGGGAAACTTGGTAGGTTAGTTAGGGAACCCCGCGAATTTGCGTGTTGTGTTTTTGTTTTGTTGTGTAAAATAGCCAGCTAGTCGTCGTTAGGATTAGCGTCTGGATCCCGCTCTTGCTACGTGAAATCTCCTCTGCCCAGCAATATTGAGTTAACACCGTAACGGTGTAGTTGGGCTGTGTACGTGGGACGATTATTGGATGGAAAAGACCAGATGGATGCCCGTGACTGTGGTTGTAGTTAACGTTGTGTTATGGCTTTGCTATGGTGCATTGATTCCCCGTATTGACCGTCGCAAAACAATCGATATACTTAATTACCGACATAGTGGGCAATTATCTATCCACACATGCAAGTTGTTTTCTTCAAGAACGTGGGGCTAAATGATATTTGTTTCCTTATCAGTCGTGTCGTTGATTATCTCTGATTAAAGATGTCATTCCTGATGGGGGTTAGGATTAGGAGAACTCAAGGGAAAAGTGACTTTTTTTAACTATATGCAATTATTTTTATGTAGTTTGACGGGACTAATGCCTTTACATTTTCTCTCACAGAGGGGTTGAAGGAGTACTTCTGTAAGTTCGGCGAGGTAAAGGAGTGCATGGTGATGCGGGATCCGGTTACGAAGCGGTCGAGGTGAGGGACGACGTTATTTCTATCAAAGACACTCACAAAGTTACTTTTGTTTCCGTTCCAAGGTTTTAATAGCGACAGTTAAACTACTTGTATCAGTATATTATATTTTTTATTTCGCAGAGGCTTCGGGTTTGTCACTTACATGGACCAGGCAGGTGTGGATAAAGTTTTGGCGCAGACCAGACACGAGCTGGATTCAAAAACGGTAAGTTTAAAATAAATAAATAAATAAATAATAATAAAAATAGATATATATTTATATAATGATCTGATAAAACTACTGACGAAACGGTATTCCTCGCGTACTCTGTGCAGAGTTAACAGCTATGAGAAGGACGTTAATTGGACGATTTTACTATTCCTCAAGGAAAGACTGGTGAATTTTGATTAAAATCTTTACTTTGCATCCATTTGTTGGCCAAGTTTTGAACCAAATGTAAAAGCAATGGGGGTTGCTGCAAATGCAAATACAAATACAAATAATTTGTCTCGAAAATTACGTGTCACCTGACCTCGCTTTTTTTGCAAGGATGCAAGCTCAGATTGAAGCGCGTGTACAGTAGCCACACTCCTGAAAAACAGCGGGGGAAGTTGATAAGGACGTTTTTTCGCAGCCTCCGAAACGTTAAAGAAATATTTCAGGAATAATACTTGATGAGAATAGGAGCCCCCCCTCCTCGCTCCCTCTTCCCCCTCTCTTTCCCACTCGCCTTCTCCCTCCCACCGCGAGGTTGTCAGGAAAGCAGGACATGAAAGCGTTCGGTGTTCATCGCCATGGTAACCTGGGGACCCAGACGGGGCGGCTCCCCACAACTTCAAGAGTTGGGTATATAGGCAACCAGACCAAATGTTTTAAATATGGAATATGTAGGTAGTACTTATAACTATAACACATACACATATAACTATTGTTTACAAAGTACCAGAAATAAAATATTAGCTTAGTTAATGTATTAACAGAGTAATACACTGCTAAAGTTGTGTGTTAAATCCCTAAAAGTATTAAATAATATCTTAGGCTTTATGAAAACTATACATTTATGTTATGATATGTGGATTACGTTCTCCATTTGGTCAGTCCGGTGTAAATTGAATCAAGCGATTTTTTTCACAGTTGGCTCAATCTTAGCACCTGTGGTTAGTGTCGGAAATCCCAGCCTCAGACTCACAGATGGACTGTTAGACCCTATCCGTGTTACATCATAGTATCATGTATTAAAACATTTAATTTTATATCGCAACCAGTCAGTATCAAAGGTGAACTGGACGCCTGTGAAAGTAAAGTCTATTGACATTTTTTTTTGTGTCTGTTATGCATGTGCTTTTGTCAGTAATTAATGTGGGCGTGTCAGGGGACAATGCAGCCACCATGTCGCCATGGGGACGAGAGAGAGCTCGCTCCCAGGGGGTCAAAGGCAGAGAGTGTTGATGGTTGCTGTGTGTGTGTGTGTTCAGCATCTTGGATTTTTCTGAATTGCTGTCTCTTTTTGTTGGAAGCTGGCGGGAATCTCCCCCCCCCCCCCTCCAGGATTAGAGAGGTGGGGCTCAGAAGCCCCTGCAGGCCCACAGGGGTAGTACAAGAAGGGGCCAGCCAATTTTGCCAAATACAGAAAAGCTCGAGATAAAGTGAGAGATGAAATGGAGAACTGTAGCTTGTAAGAGCCAGATGGATAAGTAGAAAAACAGCTCTGCTCCAGCTGCTGTAGGGAACTCGCACGGTGACGTCAGTCGCTAGGGGTGTCATCGTATCCCCGCAGCTTGATGTCACCTAACGATGATGGCCGCGCCCTCCAAACACCAGGGGACACAGACGCACAGCGACGAGAGGGGCTAGAGACTTAAAAAAATGGTGTTGAATTAAGGTTCAAGAAGCGCCAGAATACATTGTATGGTATTGGATTTTCATACTGGTTTAAGTGTCTTAAAAGTTGTGGAAAACTTGACAGGAGGAGCACTGGTGTCATTGGCGACATGGCTTTCTAAAGGTTTTTTATGGCAGTGCTGAGACACTGTTTGATTTAAAAGGCTTTGTCTGCTGCTACTGAAAGAGGGCAGTTATGGGAAGACCAGGATATTTGGAGGGATAAGTTTGCGTTTGTTTGCTTGCGTTGTCGCCACTGTCGTGCGGGTTTGGGGCGCGAGTTGAAAGTACGGGCTTCTACTTGTTGGGCGACTAGCCCGTTTGCAGCCAGGGGTAAAACGTGTCGGTGGGAGTAATGACTGTTGTTAACCTGGCTGTGTCAACCCTTCACCTTGAAATCAAACGTAACCTAGTATGTATGTATGTATGTATGTATGTATGTCTACATATATGGGCTCTTCTAACATTCGCTCCCAATTGCTCACTGCCGGATGCAGTCACTAACACTGCAGGGTATGAACAATTGGAAACGGTCACATAATTTGTGTACATTACATACGCTCAGATATATGCATACACACACACACGCATGTATGTTTGTATGTAATGTACACACACATACACACACACACAGTCATTGCCCAGCTGATTGGTAATGGGTTGGTTTTATTTGTGGAAAAATCAATAAAACCCGAATTCCTTTAAACCTCCACATTCTAACCCCATGCTGAACTGCCATTGTTAGGGCTTTCAGTATTGGTTTCTGATCCTCTGTGGGTTGCCCTGTGATACGGCAGGGTGATTCTCCTGTAGACGCAGAGAAAACACCTCACACTGTGACTGACTGAACCGTCTCTTGACCCTCAGTGGGAAAAAAGAAGGGAGGAATAGAGGAGGCGCTAGGCTGGATCTGAAGGAGCAGAGGAGAGGGGAGAGGGAGGTCAAACGTTCTGTGTCGGGGTAGAATCTGTGAGAACTTCCCAGCAGAAGTGACCAGGAATAAAACTGTAGAAATTCTATCATTACCA
Organism: Hiodon alosoides; assembly: GCA_025775065.1. NCBI lineage: Eukaryota > Metazoa > Chordata > Actinopteri > Hiodontiformes > Hiodontidae > Hiodon > Hiodon alosoides. The sequence goes on along the minus strand of JAOYSI010045256.1, from coordinate 10,808 downwards.
CTGCGGCGCTTTTTCAAGATTTTACCGTTTTGTTACAAAATCCTTGCAGAATATTTAAAAGGATGTAATTATATATACTGAAATACTTTAATCTTTTATTACTTGGCCTTTTAGCTCCGTGCCTATAATTTGTGTAAAGCAATGTTTCATGGTCTTGGCTCCGGGGCCCGGTTCTCTGTGTTGGTTGCAGCTCATACCGTTGATTAAAACTGGACAAATCCAAACACAAATGGCAATGAGGATAAAATTCCGAACTCTGGAGAATTCCGGACATGACCGTAAATTCCGAACAGACGGCGCACACTAACCCGACAGTGACCGCGCTCACAGCCCACGACTGCGGTGTTTCAGTGTGTGCCGTGCGCAGCACTGCCCATTGTTCAGATGCAAATCAGCCATTTGCAAAAAAAATTTGGGCTTGACTCCATTTTTGATATTAACCCAAGACGGGGCAGGGAACTCTCAGGCCGGTGGCTTACAAAGTGCTTGAAAACGGAGAGGGCTGAACAGTTTCGAGGCACCATTGGCCAGAGAGCCGCGCCGATCGGATTTAAACCGATTTAACACAGTTTAATACGTTTGTTTGCCTGGCCTTCACCTGATTGCCAGTGCTCATTGTGAGCCTGTCTGTAGAGGAGGCGTTTAATGCAAAATTAACTGAATGTATTGTAAACAATCTGAACGGCACATCTCTTAATTTCCCGCTCTGCACCTGTCAATAAACGTAGAGTTGTTTTAACTGGTAAAATATATTCCATTCACTCTATTATCCAGATCACCTTGCCTAATGCATGCTAGGAAAGTTATAAATAATAATAATAATTAAAATGTAGACCAAGGGCCTTTAAAACCTGTTGCCATTAGGGAATTTATGCGCAGTCTGGATGTCAAGGCCAGGTGTTTATTAGGGAAGGACTCCTTGTTTCCGTGGCACGTAGCACGTAGCACTTCTCTGCTAAAGAGGCGATAGCGCTGTGATGGGGGGGGGAGGCTGAGAGTAATGGACAAAGCTGTGTTAGATGTGAATGGGTCGAACAGCTTTGAATTGTTTTGTTTCTTTTGCCGAAATTTCCTGGCTTCTGACACAGCGGAAACATAAACGGGTTCGGTTAACCCCCCGCCGAGTTGTGCCAGGACAGGTGTCCCGTGCTTTAAAGGGATCTTTAGAAGCCCTGGCGCTGCCTGTCCCACCCATGGGTTTATGTCTGGGCCGTCGTTACACTCGCGGCCTCATTGGGTGGAATGGACTGTAGTCCAAATTTTAGTGGTGGCTGTTCAGTCACTACAGTGATTTAACTACCACGCTTGTAAAAAAGCTGCGGGGGAAGGAGATATTTCACTAAACCGCACGTTTGGGCCAAATTATCTGACTGCGGTTCCAGTCTGGGGACAACTAACCCCCAGATTGCTGTGTGTATTTAGAATTTGCTGTTCGAACTATCGGACCATAGTAGCAATATCTTTAAATTATTAAATATTTGGAGCAAACCTTAGCGTTAAAGTTTTTAAAACATTTTTTTTTGCGGGGAAAAACCCTGTAAATAAAATAAAAAAGCCATCCTTTAACTGCGTTCTTTAGGGAGGCAGGTCTGTAAACTGCCCCCTGGAGTACTAAGGATGGAAGTGCTAACTGGAATAATTACAAAAAGACTGACGTATAGCCAGTCTAATGGTGTGCGTCCGTTTTCTGTGTAGGAACAGTAGACTGAACTGAGGTCAGTCTTCTTTTTTACACGCTCTCCTCCTTTTTTTTTGTTGGGTGTTTGACATTGCAGTCTCAGGCCGGTCTGTGGAGATTAGCTGTGCTGTGCTGACGAGGGCAGGAGGAGTATGGGAGGGAGGGAGGCGGGCATAACCCCGTCTGTAATTAGTATGGATCTCAAAAGCAACTAATCGGATTCAAGAAAACAAACCGGATTGAACTTCCGAGGTATTGATGGTGCTAAGCGTTTAGTGTGTGTGTGTGTGTGTGTGTGTGTGTGTGTGTGTGTGTGTGGGGGGGGCTATACCCGCTAGCATTGCCCACGTGCGCAAATAGAACGGACAAAGGTGTGGCCTGTTTCTACTAATTAACATCCCTCGTTAGCTAATTGCCATTGGCTTTGCTGCTACTCATTGGAGCGGATTAACTTGGATGGCCGACTCCCAACCCACGTCATGGCGTCGAGAGCAAACAAAGTCCCCCGATTGTCTTTATAAAAAAGAAAGCAGCGCTTTAATTGCGCAGCCATGGAACAGCACTGAGTTTTCTCTGCCCCCAATTTCGTTCCCGGCGATCGATGGTGGCTATTGATGACCCGAGCGTGTGAGAGAGAAGCCAGCGTTTGGTCCTAGTGGCCAGCCATGCGATTCTGTTAGCCCCGCGGTCCGGTCGCTTGTATTGTGTGCCACTGTGTCCTTTTCTGTGCACGTTGGGTCTAATTGATCGCCCCCCGAGTCAGGCTTAGCGGAGGGTCGGAGCCCCCTCGGTTTTCAGTGGGGCCATCTGTTTGTGTCTCCTCTGTCTCCTTAATTAATGAAATTAGTGGGGTTGCCTGCTGGGCTGCAACTCGCTTCAGACAATTGGACTCCTGGAGATTTTTGTGGAGTTTTTGTTTTAAATTGAATGGGATTTTTTTTTTAACCCACGTTATTAGGGCTCACTGCCCGTTCTCCCTGTAGTAGAATGATGAGTTGCCCTCTTTCTGCAGTGAAGCTGTTGGGGGTGGGGTTTGGGGTTGTATTTCCCGTATGTTCCACGGTGACCACGGGGCGGTCTATGTTGCACTCCCTAATGGCTAGGTGCTCTTTCCCCTTAGCCCATAAATCTGTCACCTCGTTCATCTCAGGTTTGGCTTCCAGAGGAGAACGGCAAGTCCCCCCTCCCCCCTTCCCTTAGCGCGTCCTGTTGGTTGCTGCTCGCTGACCTGCTTTGCCCTTTGTTTGTCTGTATGTTTGTCTGTATGTTTTCGAATGCGCCACAGGCGACTATGGGAGTCGTTTTTAGTGTAGGTGCAGCAGTACTAAATGAGCAGACACGGGCGTCTTCTTACGGGGCAAGTGGGCCTAGTGTTTTCTCTGTGTTTTATAATTTATTGAGTCTAGCGCTGCGCTGTAGAAACCCGCAGCCGAGCTAATTCCATGTAGCCCAAGGAAGCTACCTTGCACCAGGCTACAGTAGTTCTTTCTTGATGTTCTACCATGTCATGGGTATAGGCTTACTATACCTTATCTTTATATAATGGTACACCATGGTATAGGGTAACGCTATACTTTTGTACCAGTAGGTCAATGCAGACTAATATAGAGGTCTTAATCTCATACTTGTGCTCCGTGTTGTATCTTTAAAGCACCGTCTTCTTCAGCAAGTGTCGTTTAGTGTAGTCGAAACAGTGCGGCGTCCTTGGATCAGTGTTCACATGTCAAGTAATATACGAGTGGAGGTACTTGTTGGCACGAAACGTTTGCTCGCGCTAGTGTTAGCGTATCATCATTCTGCTCTGAGATGGGTTTTGCAGTTCACTCGGTTCAGCTACCGGTGGGGTCGAAATAGTTTAGCGAGGCGATGCGTCAACTGAGGGTTTAAAGGCTGGTAATTTTCCTAGCGTGGTTGAATTTTGGCCATGACCGTTTTCCGCTGGCAAACACCGGCTGATGGCTGCATACGAAATAACGTCACACGTTTCTCCCTTTATTCTCCTCTCGCCCTCCCGTTCACGTGACGTGTTTTAAATCCAGGGTCTCAAACTCGCCATACCTCACAGTTGGCGTCTGTCTTACACCTGTAAACGCCAGGCCGGCTTATTCCTAATCAAACAATTAAGAGGAGGGGGTCAAACGAAGAGCGGCAGACCCTACATCCCAGGAAGATTTCGGTTTGAGGTGGTGTGAGACAGGATAGGGGCTTGTGACCTGGCGAGGTGTGGGCCCCACACTGAGCACCAACTTGAGCATGCTGGTAAAAACCTGATTCCCCGCGTGATCATTTTCTATTGGAGCAACGGCACCATTGAGAGACACGGCTCGGTAATGAAAGGAGTGAATGTGCTTAAATTCCTGCTGCTCCCATATGCTGGTTATTCTGTGTCATGCTGGCGTGTGTGTGTGGCCACACGGACTTGCCACGCAAAAGGCTCTCCTGCAACAGCCTGCTATTAGTCTTCAGTAGACCACATGCATACACACCTATATGTTATGAAAATGTCTTTTTTTTTCTTTTCTTTTTTTTTAATGCAATGTTAATGCAGCGGTTTTCTGGAACGTTAATAAATTTGTAATTTTGTTGTGCTGTGGGGAACTGTAATTCTCAGCCAAATTTGGGCTTCCTGGGTGTTAAGTAATGGGTACACTTTTTAATGGCACCCGTCTTGTGTAACACGCACAGCAACAACAGCATACACCCCTGAATTTGTTTCCATGAGTTACCTGACGTCACCCATACCAGCTTACAAATTAGTCATATGACCGCCGGCTCTGAGCCTGAGATCCCCGATCCGGGACGCGTTTTTAAGCCTGCCAGGAAAGGAGGCCCTCACCTGTTTACAGTCAAATTGTGGTTGGAACCTTTTGCCGGAGTGTCACGTGGGTCTGCTGAGAAGCAAAAGTCGTTTTTCGTTGGTTTAGACTGTGGCCACTTGCTCACTTGTCAGGGGTTTTTTTTTTTGGGCGGGCATTGGAGTAAACTGCCATTCCTTGGTATTGTCCCCTTCAAAGACAATCTGTTCATTCTGAAATGTCTGGACCTGACTCACGTTGTGTTCCACTGGACTCCCGGCCAATCGGAGACGAGGGGCTTAAGGGGGCGTGGCTTTCAAAAATGCACAACCGATACTCTCCCAGTCCTGCCACGGATTTCGCTGACCAGAGGACTGCTGTTTTGGGTATGTTCCATGTGTGACTGAGAGGGATTGCCACAACCCCCACCCCCATCACTGCACTCAGGTTCCAGGAGAAGCTGACCGCTCATTTGACTCGCTTTCTCCCTCTCTATTAGCCTCAGTTTTATCCAGAGGCCATAGTGCATTTGCTCTTTCAGTATTTCTTTATTTTTCAGTTCTCTTCCCGATATGGAATGGCTAGCTTGTCGATACAAATCCTGCCACCGCACGTGGGGAGTGTGGGGAAGTACTAATGGTCTCCCAACGCAACGACACTTTTCCACTCTGCAGGCTGCAGTGGTTACGAGGCACGCCCCTCTCAAACGGCATTGCCAGCCTGCATTTTCCCTCTCCCGCTCACAATCGGCAAATGACACAATCTGGATTCTAACCCACAAAATCCAGCCCACGTGACGTTCGTTCGAGTGACCCGTGAGGCCCCATTTCCCCTTTTTACTGTTGTGTAAATGAGGAGAAGGGAGGGTAGTTAAAAACTAATTCAGGAAAGAAGATCATCTTGAACAGTTTGGATTCAGGGGACCGGCTTTTTCCTGATCCTCTCTGGACCCAGCACCACTGGTTTTAAAGCAGAAAAGAAACATATTCTGATCTGTTCTGTCCCTTGTTTGTCCCGCAGATTGACCCAAAAGTGGCTTTTCCCCGGAGAGCTCAGCCCAAGGTAAGTCTGCCGGCCCTTTCACCTGGTACTGGTACCGGTGCCCAGTCCGCCCCTCCTCACCCAAGGCCCTACAATAGGATGAGAATGTGACTGTAATTCTGGGGGTGGGGAGGTGGCGGAGGGATTATTGTGAGTCATGTGACACACACATATGCAGTAATGACACCAAACACTCAGAGTTATGTACACATGCTATATAAGTCGGAGTAGCCCAAAAGTAGCTATACTGTTGCCGACTGTTTTAGTCCTCTTTCTCCGGTCAGATTTAGTATTTCTGAACAATATTTTACTTTTTTAGCCCAGTTACCAGCAATTATCAGCTGCCATAAAAATCCAACACATTCTCTATACATATTGAATGTGTGCTACTGGTTATTCATTACTGGCCACACCCACCTGGTAAATCTCTGTTTAGGGTGGCTTGGGTAGTTTTCGGTTTCCCCGGCGCCCCCGCAGAACCAGGCCGCTGCTCCCGGACACCGGGTCCTCGCGGGTTTAGGGTTGCAAAGTGGTTGAAGGTCCACGTCTGTTTCCCCGTTTCAGCTGGTGACTAGGACCAAGAAGATCTTCGTTGGGGGCTTGTCGGTGAACACCACCATCGAAGACGTGAAGCAGTATTTCGACCAGTTTGGAAAGGTACGCCCTCGGTTCACAGCGTACGACCCCCTCCAACCCAGACCTGCGCACAAAACCGTTCACTGCGTAAGCCAGGTCTCGTATTGGACAGCCCGAGTATTGACTGCTCATCGCGAGCATTGAAGAGAGCGGAGAGCTGAACGGTTTTGCGAGCCGTTGATTTTGGACGCAAGGCTACGGCGGGGGAGCTTTGGTGGGAGGTGCGGCCTGGCGCCCACTGCCTGAGGAGGAGCTGCTGACCATAGCACATAGTGGAGAAAAACGAGATGTGGGGGTTACCATGAGGTGTGTTTACTCAGTATTGATTCAGCATGTTTAACCTCTTAGGGCTTGTTTTTGAAATGGTGCTTCGGGGCATTAATACCAAGCCTGGAGACTGATTGATTTTCAAATTAATATTGAGGCTGTACATTTTATAACAAAAATATGACCGTATCTGACTACCTTTTTTTTTAAACTTAGATTTCCTACATCTACAGAGGGCCTAGTCGCAAATAAAATGTGATTGGTTGATTTATAGGTTTCGCCCCGGTTCAGGGTTCTAGGAATTCTCACTTAAGGCTGACTTTTCTTAGACTTCTTAACGAGTATAGGCTGATGTTTGTAGCCGGGGTGTGTTGTTTGAGCATTTTGGGGGCAATACCTGCCTTCTGTGACAGTGGCCAGGAAGGAGGGCTGAGTCACGATTCGGACCTATGGCGTGGATCGGCAGATGGAAACGGCCCGCTTGGAGAGATTAACTAGAGGGAGCACCTGCACTCCCAGAAATGACATTTGGTTTCAGTGGGAACATGGTGAAATAACAAACGCTGATAGTGTGTGTTTCCTGACGAGATGGGATGTGGAAAGTGGGGAGTGGGGAAAGTGAATACAATTCAGTGAATTATTTAAAAATTGGAATAACAAAAGAGAAGAAAAAGAAGCCTGTTGCTGCTTTCTGAGTGATAGCTGGATCACGTAGGGGATGTGGGGAAGACAGGATAAGGGTTTGACTGAAGAACTGGAAAGGAAGAGAGAGGTGTGGAAGAACTGAGAGAATCTGAGCTAATCTGATGCAACACCCTTTGTGGCCTCTCCACATGTTACCGTGGTGACCCAGTGTGACCGTTTTTTTTTTGGTGTGTTCTCTCCTGGTGGAGGGGCATGCGGCGGTAGCTCTGGCCAGCTAACAGCCGAAATGCCGTGAACCCCAAATCGCCTACGTTGTCACGTTCACTCAGACAGAGTCTTCTTTCAAGTCCATGTCCCGGCTGCTCGCCCCGGGCCCTCCCATCTTTGGGTGGTAACGTAAGACCCAGCCTGCGGGGAGCAGTCTCTGGGGCAGACGTTACTGATGCTGCCGCTGGGGCGGGGGGGGACAGAGAAAGGGGAGTGGTAAGGGGTTGTTGTTTTTGGAGAGACATGGGTACACGGGGAAGAAGGAGAGAATAGGGGAAACCGTTTTCCGAGTCTGTACCTGTTTGGACAAGGCTGAAAAAAACAGACCCGTGTTCATCCTCACATGCCTGCCTGCACACACGCCTGGCCGCAGAGAGGCACCAAAGAAAATAGTTTTCCATACTGGGGTTAACTGGCATTTTTACTGAGAGACTGAGGATCAGCTGAGACAGAAATCACTCCTACTTTTTACGCGTGCCCGTATGCAGGTTGCTGTTGTACGATGGCAAACGTGTCTCAGTTTTAATTTTTTATCTGCCAAGCGAAGTTGATTTTATATATTAATACGATCGAGATTTTGTGTGGTATCTTTGGGTGTTCCAGTTTGTATTTTTCATGGTTTGTACTATTTTGTTTTCTGCGGTGTATAGAATTCACAGAGACCAGTGACACGTATCCTGACTGATCCTTGATCAGCTTACGTCGGGTTTTGTAAATTAACTTCAAGTTAAGTTATCCCAGGTCAGTCCCAGGTTAAAGGTCTGCCAAAGTACACAATTCTGTCCACATACCAGCCCAGCATTTTTCTTCATGTGAATCTCGGTGGTCTTTTTTTATAGAAACTTCAGCAAAAATGGGAGGGGCTTTGATGTTTCCCCACCCCCTTAGTGTTGGCTATTGCTGAGTGTTGGAGGGGCTGGCCGCTTCTGGAGGTGGAGTGAGTCACGACCCTCCCAATAGGTCTGCCCAATCGAAGAAGCCGTAACTAAGCCCTCCCCCCTCGGGAGCCATGCGGCACATTCAGGAGCAGCTAGAGGACAGGCAGCACCTCGTACCTCATACTCAGCCCTGCTGAAAAGATGGACGTTGTTTAGGAACCCGTCTGGGGCGGGACCCGGCGCTGCTGCCCCGTGACGAGCACCTCTGGCTGCCGTTGGTCTGTGCCACTGCTCCATGAGGATACTTGGTGTCACCTCTCATTCGCAGCCATCCACGGTTCATCCCGTGATCCTCCACCGACCGGGACCACAGCTTTCTGTGTTTCTTGGTTCGCGGTTGAGTGGTTGGCTCACAGCAAATTCTGCGTTCCGTGGAGTTAATTTATTTATTTTATGTATATCTATATGTGTGTATATTATTGTTTCTCTTCACTGTGGCAAAAACCCCAAAATGAAACAAATCCAGGTGCAGTGGAGCCCCAAACCATGCGTAGCGGAGAGGGGTCCGGGCAGAGAAGGTTGGGCTCCAGCCGCCCGTGTCGACTCTCGATTAGAGTGGGTCACTGGACACTTTGTCCCCTGTCCCGTTTCGAGAGAGTGGAGGATGATGGAGAGAAAGACAGGAGGAAGAGAAGAGAAAGTGAGAAAGAGTCAGTCAGAGCCAGCAGGAAAGGCATGTCTCTACAGCTGCTCCGTTTAAAAAAAGGAATTAGATATTTATCTGGACAGAGATTCGATTTAATAAGATTCTATTATCTGGTATGACCACCCAACTGGTCTTACATTTCTGTGGGTCTTTTTGCGTTTAATTGTATGATATGGTTCTGCATTGTTTGGGACAGCTCCTCCCATCTGATCCATTCCAGAGCGCATCTGTTAGTGTAAGGAAGAGCTTTCATGGGAAGTCTGAGTAAAAAGGGATCTGCTGTCGGGCGGAGTCTGAGTAAAAAGGGATCCGCTGTCAGGCAGAGTCTGAGTAAAAAGGGATCTGCTGTCAGGCAGAGTCTGAGTAAAAAGGGATCTGCTGTCGGGCAGAGTCTGAGTAAAAAGGGATCTGCTGTCGGGCAGAGTCTGAGTAAAAAGGGATCCGCTGTCTGGCGGAGTCGGAGTAAAAAGGGATCCGCTGTCTGGCGGAGTCGGAGTAAAAAGGGATCCGCTGTCGGGCGGAGTCGGAGTAAAAGGAAGTTACGTTGGTGCAGTGGTGAGAAAAGGGGCCAGACTGATGGCCAGAAGTCTGCAGATTCAGGTCCTGAATCCGGACTCTGCTGATGTACTATTGAGCTGGGCTCTAGTTTCTCTCTCTCCATTTTCTGTGTAATTCGATCACTTTATCATAATGTGAGGTGGGCACCAGCTGCTATGTCCGTCCTGTCTCCCCCCCCCCTCCCTCCCAGCTCAGCAGAGTGCACTCTCACTGGGTTAGGAAGACAGTGGATAGAGGAAGGTCTGTGTGTGTGTGTGTGTGTGTGTGTGTGTGTGTGTGTGTGTGTGTGTGTGTGTGTGTGTGTGTGTGTGTGTGTGAGAGAGAGTAATGCTAATGTCAGTGTTTTTTTGAGAGTGTGATCTAAACACCTAAACAGGCTGTTCAATCTGGGGTTTGTGTGGCTGAGTGAGTAAGGTCTTAGTTAAGGCTCGACCAGCATGTGCTTGAGAACAGGTACTGCTATTCATCTTGTGAAGGCAAAGTGACCCCCCCCCCCCCCCAAAAAAAAAATCAAATCAAATCAAATTGGTCACTAAGTGTGTATGTAGGCATTTTGGCTGGATTTGCATGAGATAAAGTGCTGTGCTATTAACTCAGAATTATGATGGAGGGAGGGACGGAGGGAGAGATGCTGGAGAGAGAGAGAGAGTGGGGGGCGGCCAGAGTCCACGCCCTCAGGGTGGAAATCCAGCAATGCTTTTGGTTGCTTCTTTCCTCGGTCAGTTTCACACGTATCCGCCTCGCTCTGGACCGCACGTTTCAGCTGCGGTCAAGACTCGTTCAGCTGCTGCACAAACTTTTGACCCCCACTGCACTATCCGTCTTCTTTCTTCCTTTCTTTTGAAAAGTTAATTTCTGTGCCCCGGCTTCTCCCTCCTCTTACCGGACTGTGGTCCTCTCATCTCTCTCGCTCCCTGCCTTTGTCTCTCTCTGTGTCTTTGTCTCTCTCTCTCTCTCTCCTCGTTTGGCCTCCAGCTCGCTCTCATTCTCTTTGCGAGGAGCAAGGGGGTAAGTACTTCTAATTGAAATTCTTTGCACAGTCTCCATGGGAACGGTAAACTTTGTGTAGGGAAAGAAAAAGTAAGGAGAACAGGACACGGAGTTTGTGAAAAGATTTCCCCCCACCCCCTTCTCGAAACTCGCGAGCAGGGCCAGTGAGCTACGGGTTCTATGGGGCGGGGGGGTGTTCAACACTGTTTAACTTTCAGAGAAAAGGAGCTGCTTGTTTCTCTCTTTCTCACCATCCTCTCTTTCCATCCTGGCGGGGGGCGGGGGGGGGGGGGGGGGGGGGGGGGGGGGGGGGGGGGGGGGGGGGGGGGGGGGGGGGGGGGGGGGGG
>JAOYSI010045245.1:8168-22881 GCA_025775065.1 Hiodon alosoides | reverse complement strand
CTGTCATATGTGTACACTGTCATATGTGTGCACTGTCATATGTGTGCACTGTCATATGTGTGCACTGTCATATGTGTACACTGTCATATGTGTACAGAACAGTGGAAAATGGTGGACCCTCAGTAGAACTCCCCTTCCTCTGGTATTGAATCTCACGTTCAAGTGACGGATCATGCCAAGTTTCACGTGCAAGGTTGTTCAAATCTGAAGTTTACCTTATCGATGGGCATTTTAAATGGCATGCTTGGTGGTTTGATGAGTCAAAGATTTTGCAGGTTTTCCTTCTTCTTTTACTATTTCATCTAATGTGGGTGTTTGGTTATGGTGTGTGACTCTCTACAGACAGTGAGCTTGCTTTAATTACCCAAACTTGAGTAATTCAAGGATTTCTTAAATATTTAAACGTTGTTAAAAGCAGGCAGTATGGTTTACAGAGAGCACAAATATAACTGAAACAGGGGATATAAGATTAGTGTTTTTTGTGATATGTCATTGCTCTTTTGTTACAGATTTGCTTATTTGGATGAAATGTAAAATTTCTGTAAAAATATTAGACCAGTCTGTGCCCTACCTGTGAGTACATAACATTCCCACTGTATTCAAGTATTCAACACTGCCCTTCAGTGAGCGTACTGGCCGAACGTTGAGCTGGATTCACGAACACAAACCAGGTGTTGCAAGAACGCTGAAGGCACATATCTCCATCACCGGAGATGCATGGCTGTGTGAGACTGATGCCATCTGTGTTGCTATTTCCAAAGCTGCTTTGTTCAGTGAAGCGGCCTAAATACGTTAAGATAAAGTTATAGTATAGGGGCGATAACATCGCTCCTATTTCAGCTGTCAAAGGTGGACGTGCAGAGGTATGCAACTGATAGCTGTGATGTTGGAATGGTGGAATGGCTGTCAGGGGAAGCCTAATTTTCTGGTTTAATGGTGTGTGCCATTATGTACTGAAGTGAAATACATAGAATGAGCCTTAACTTAACTCCTTGCTTACCCAATGGCATAGCCCAAGAAGTGTAGATATATAACAATCTCATAAAAAATGTTTTTAAATACACCTGCACAGTGGCCATAAGCAATACAGTTGTGTGTATAGTTATTTTGGGTGAATGTATTTAGCAGTGGAATAAAAAGTGATTATTTATGATTAATGGGTTCCAGCAGGTAAAAATATTATTTTGTGCTTCTATAGAAAAATCTACTGGATCATCTTTCCAGAGCCAGTTCCAGGAGGAAGGACTGGTAGTCGGTTTGGTGCAGCACCACAGCCTGGTTCTGGGAATGAGACGCGGGGCAGGTATTTGAGGAGAAGAATAAAGGGATTGTTGTCCTTTGGCCTCTGTGTAGAGAATCTTGTTAACCTTTAGATTCTGGTTGGAGGAAAGGTGTGGAGGTGTGTTGAGTGGAGGTGTGTTGAGTGGAGGTGTGTTGAGTGGAGGTGTGTTACGTGGAGGTGTGTTGAGTGGAGGTGTGTTGAGTGGAGGTGTGTTTTGCGTGGAGGTGTGTTGAGTGGAGGTGTGTTGAGTGGAGGTGTGTTGCGTGGAGGTGTGTTGAGTGGAGGTGTGTTGAGTGGAGGTGTGTTGCGTGGAGGTGTGTTGAGTGGAGGTGTGTTGAGTGGAGGTGTGTTGACAGCACAGGTTCCCTCCCGGGTCTTACCCCACCATAGTTCAGGATCAGTCATTTAAAACAACTTATTTAAACAACTTCTATGATACTCCAAACTGCTGGCATTCTCTAACAAGTATTTGCACTCTGGCAGGGTTTGTCACCTATTATAGAGTTTCTCTTACACAACGGATTCTGCAGAACTGAAATCTGACCTGAATGCCTGGCTCGACCTGACTGCAGGCTCTCTATATGCAGGTGTCAGAACGGGTTCTTACGTCTTGCCTGTGCGAGCCGGTGCCCTCGAATCTGATGGTATTAAAACCCTGGCACTTGGGCTGTCCCGCGACGGGGGCATTGTCTGCTGGCGCAGAGCTGGGAGAAAAGCACAGCAGGCCAGGACTGAGCTAGGCCCGGCCTGCAGCAGCAGTGTGACCCCTCCAGAGGCTGGCACACAATGGCACAGTGTGGCAGTTCAAAGGGGCACGCTGTCTTTGTCCGGCTGTACAACGTGCCTCAGACATGGACACAGTTACAGAAGATACAAAAATACAACAATGCGCCCATTTCCTTTTTCTGAAAGTGTAAAGGGCAATGTGTCCCAACATAGACTGACATCTATAAGATAACTCACAATAACACACTGTAACATGCTAATGTCTTTTCCCAGGAATATGCTGTGATGAAAAGTCTTCTTTTTGTCCCTATGTAACTGGATATCTAATCTGGATATCTATGCATTAAACCCGTGCTGAGGTGCAACCTTTAATAAATTAAACTGTTTTTACGTTGCCTCACAAGCAGCATGCCAGCTGGTGATGAATCCACCTATTAAACGGGAGAAATGTTTCTACAGTAAGGTCAACTGGGTCAATTCCCTCTTTGTGGAAAAGAGCCTTTCCCATCCCTCCCAAGTCTTGGTGTACACAAGCAGACCAGTGGTCTGGCCTGTCTCCCCTCATTAGCCCAGATCAGCTCAGCATGGAAGGGCAACAGAAGAGCACTCGAAATGTTCTGGCTCGTTAAGCGCTGACCCGTTAGCGGACCATGGCAGTCTTCTGATGATGGAATCTTTTGTCACCCTGGAACACTGATCAGGCCTCATAAATCACAGTTGCATTCCAGCCATTTTCCCTCGTCTTGCACTTCTCAGCTAAGCGAGATTACCTTTGCTCTGGGTTCTGTTGCAGTTTCTGAAACAGAAACAGAATCCGTGTCACTTTAGAAATGCGAAAAATATAACCCTAACCCTAATTACCATTTAATTGCATATCTTCTTCATCTTCTTTTTGACAATTTAATCATTGTCGATGCAACCATTTCTGTATTTCATTTCTGATTCTTCAGAATCAGGAGTGTCAAAACAACTCTAAGCTCCGAGCTTAGAGCCCCTTAGAGGTGAAAGCCTCTTCAGGAATAAATAAATTGCTTGTATAAGCCTGTCATCTTACATCAATATATTTTTGTCATTAATCTTGACAAAATGCCTTAAATGTGTCTAAAAGCCCAAAAGAGCAATTTGCGACTGCAAAGGGGAAAAAGATGAGAGAACCTGTCAGTTAAAGAAATCCAGCTGAATGTGTTGGGCTTGTGCAGAAATGGCAGGGAGATTAAACCCTTTGACAGACTTTTGGTCAGTGCCACGTGTCTGAGCACTTTTGTAGTGTGCAGTTGATGGCTGGACTAGGTCTATGTTTAGGGATTCTGGGAGAAATCTCTCTTCCCCTAATTAGGCAGCAGTAACAAGCCCTAACGCCTGCATTGTTTGAGCAGTGGTTTACTCGTCAGAGGCTGAAGGCCAACCGTCTCTGCTTTGATTTAAAGCTGGGGCACAGAGCAAGCAAACTCAGAATTCAAACAAGAGAGAAAAAGAGTGAAAAAACGTAAAGCCAGGGATGTGTCTGAAGGCGAAATGCTGCCCAATGTTGTGGTGAAAAAGCAGCTATTTGGTCCAGAGATTTTACGAAGCGGACAGAACTACAGGAAAAGGCCCCACCACAGGCACTCAAAGCTGATGGATACCTTTCATCATCCAAAGCCATCTGTTCACATACACTTCACATACACTGTCTGCTGATACTAAATGCTCGGAGGAACTGGCCACTGAATCCACTCGCCAACTGGAACACAACAAAGGCATGTAACTGGGAAAATAACCACAGGCTTTAGATTTGGTGAGACATCTCCAAACAACAAAATAACGAAGTAAAGCAAAATGCCACAGAGGAATGACAATCAGCAGATTGTAATTGGCTCACGTTGTAATTTATTGTTGTATGGAAGACCTAATTTTCTAGGAGAGACCAATTTCCCCTGCTTCCTCTTGGACCGGTGTGCCTATGTCTGCAACATTTCTTACATTTTAGTTGCTTAGCAGACACTTTCATCCAAAGAGACAATTTTTTTACATTCATCCACTTTTACAGCTGGATATTTTTATGAAAGAAGTTCCGGTTAAGTACCTTGCTCAAGGGTACAATAACAGGGGTGAGCCTGTCATCTTAACCACTACACCACCCACTGCCCCGGTACAGTTGATTCAGAGCTGCATGTACTGAAAGTAGTCCAAACTCTAATGGGTGTTGGTGTGAATCCAACTCTGGGACCATTTAGTCTGCATGAAGACAGTCCATGGGCGCAATCAGGCAGATGGGAAGTCTTCGCCAATGGTCAGGATGGAAGTATTAACATAGTATCGGATTCACAGTATTAACACAGTATTTAAATCACTGTATTAACATAGTATTGAATTCACGGTATTAACACAGTATTGAATTCACAGTATTCACACAGTATTTAATTCAGTATTTCAGGGCTACCGGTGTGCTTGATAGAGAACACACATTACTACAAGCTGGTAGTGCTGTAAAGAGAGATTTGCCTCATTGAAACGGCACTGAACCTCTTCAGTCGGCTTTTTCGACATGGTTTGCTCAAAGGGACTAGAGTTGGAGAAGACTGGTGGTACTTCTTCACCCTCGTTTTCTTTGGTGACTGGATTTGTGGCTATCAGCTGAGATTCATTAGCCCACATCACAACTCCAAGACTGGGGCCAAAACATTAAAATAATGTATCTAAATCATAGAAAACCATAATAAGTAAATTCCACACTCATACAAGGAATGCATTTTATTTACGCTTATGACATGTAAATGGGTCAAAGAATATCCTACAATTACCTCAAAGGTGTCACAAAAACCCATTCCAGGAATTTTCCCAGAGAGGAAACCCTGCTGAAAGTAACGCAGAAATTGAGCGGTGCAGCACATGTTGATAAGCAGCATGTTTTCCCAGTTAAGAAACAATATTGTGAATTGCACCATACTCCGCTGTGGGATCCTGCTTGTGGCAGACACCCTTCCAACAGGGTTATGATTCAGTCCAGTTATAACCACTGTCTTGTCAGTCACATTCTTGTCTTCTTCATCATTAAAAATGTGGTTCCTGGTGCAGGGGGTTTGAAGGAAGCAATAAATTAATCAAGCTTTAATGGAAAAGGAGCCGTCGAAGACCTACCTTTGCCCTTGATTTTTACGTCTTTGCATGGAGAATTTCCGCTACAGAAACCTGTGATTTTAAAAGGCCGTTGTTTTTTTGCTCTCAGAAAAATCAGTCACTCATGCATTCTGCTGGTATTATGTGACTGGTCTGTGGGATCTGCTGGAGACGGGTTTGCTGAGCACTATACTGCAGAAGGAGACAAAAGGTTTTCAATATTCCCCCATGACAATGCCGTTCTGTGGAGTCTGGGCATCGTGTCCTTGTCAGAGAGCTGTGTCCTTCTTAAATTGTTTCTTTGGTTTTAAGTGGATGTCTTGGATAAGGTCATGCCAGGACTGCAATAGTCTAACTGTGTTACCCAAAATGATCTTTCTGCACTTAATTTATCATCAGATTTTAAAATTGCAATTATGCTATAACTATAACTATAACTATAACTATAACTATAACTAAACAGCCAGGCTATGTTGTCCAAAGTCATCACTGTGGCTTCCATGCTGCTTGTTCAGGATCTAACTTCACTCAGGTTTATACCAAAGAGTGCTACGTCTAGTTGGACTTATTTAAATGCAAATTGTTTAATAAATAGATGGTAAAAAAACACAGTTAAAATCTCAGTCACTTCAGGGCTTTAAGAGAAGGGATTAAATGCTGGCTTTTCCTACTTTGATTATACTCTCTATTCTGTGCATGTTTCCCAGTATTACTGAAAAAGCTCAAATAGTCTCTTGTGCAGAAACTTTTCTAAGGAATAGTAGTGATTCCTCATTTATTTAATTTGCTAATTTAATTATTTTACAAATGTCCACAGCCTCCATGTCAGGGCCATTAACTTTTTAGGTTCTCCGTGGATCAAATGAAAAGCGTCGGGTGATCGTTCTGCAGCACAAGTATTCAGGGTGTACTAAGAACTACTTTGTCAAGAAAACGGATAAAATACTGACAACAAAAACCATACTCTCATACAATGTAGAAAAAAACCATAATGTTCTGTGCTAAGATTGTTTTAGCCTTTTAAGAGACAGTATGAGTTCCTTTTTCCTAAACATCTAAAGGCGAACCACAACATAAGGGTCCTTGTCATTTTGAAGTATTGCATTGCAATATAAAATAAATCTTTTTTTGTTTTTGTCTCAGCTTTGCCCAAGGAAGGTTACTAATAATGAGTGAAAAGTTACAGTGGAGATAGTGAGTTCTTTGGTAGGCACTTAATTAAGTTCTGCTCTGCCTTGAGGGAATAGCAACATAATTAGATATAGAAACATGCCTGGGGTGCTTAGAGACAATTCACAGCGGAGCAGAACTTATTACAACTGATGACACCTTCTCGTTCACACCTACATGTGCTGCCGTTGACAACATGGCAAAAAAAAAAACCTACTCTGAGTGGGCCTCTCCATAACTTCTGGTTTGGGTTTGTTCATGCTCGACATTGCAATAGTATAGAGTAGAGGCGGTTGAGAGTTTTAACTGTGAGAGAACTAAGCACAGGGCTGAAGTGGTTACAGTGAAATGCCACGTGATCCGATTTTTACCCAGACAACAGCACACGTGTTTCACACAGAGTGCAATGTGTCAAGACTGTCTACTCGACTGGATTTCTCATGATTAAACATGTTGTAAAATTTTGAAAAGCAGGACATTTTACCTTTTTGAAAAAAAAACTTTAAAGTGTTCTGTAATACCAAAGCCCAGAGATAGATTACACTGCCAAGTAGTATCTATAACTTTAAATTAAAATACTTTATATACATCTGTGGTACAAAATTTTATAAATGTTTAAAAAAAAAAAATCTTTAAATAAAAGTACAAAATCACCTCTTTTGAATGGGCTCCTCTTCTGTCACTATTGCAAAATAACCGAGGCTACAACACAGAGTGTGAGAGAATGCTAATTGTTACTAAGTACAAGAATAATGCTATCTAGTGCTCAACAAAATATCCCTACCCTAATTGGGCCCTAATCTAGTGTGAGCCCAAGAAAAGTTACATAAACAGACTCACTTTCCACATGCCTGTCTTTAATTCTACAGCAGCAACGTTAGCGGCAGTATGGAGATGCACAACGTTGGCTGCAGTATTGAGATACACAACGTTAGCGGCAATATTGAGATACACAACGTTAGCGGCAGTATAGGGTATATATGACCTTAGCGGCAGTATTGAGATACACAACGTTGGCTGCAGTATAGGGTATATATGACGTTGGCTGCAGTATAGGGTATTTATGACGTTGGCTCCAGTATTGAGATACACAACGTTGGCTGCAGTATAGGGTATATACAACGTTGGCTGCAGTATAGAGATACACAACGTTGGCTGCAGTATAGGGTATATACGACATTGGCTGCAGTATAGGGTATATATGACGTTGGCTACAATATAGAGACACACAACGTTGGCTGCAGTATAGGGTATATATGACGTTGGATGCAGTATAGGGTATATATGACGTTGGCTGCAGTATAGGGTATATACGACGTTGGCTGCAGGATAGGGTATATACGACGTTGGCTACAATATAGAGATACACAACGTTGGCTGCAGTATAGGGTATATACAACGTTGGCTGCAGTATAGGGTATATACATTGTTCGCTGCAGAATGGAGTATATACAAAGTTGGCACATACGGTATATGTCTGACACAGCCCTGTTCTGTAGAGTAAAATAAATTAGGCATAAGTTATTTTTTAATTTGCTAGATTATCCACAAAATGTCGACATCTGATGAAGGGTTTATCTGAGAGAGCACTGAGGAATCCCAGCCCAAGATCGGTTGGTCTTGCCCCTTTGGATCACAGATAAAGAAATGAAACACTAATCTTCCCATTGGAGTTTTCTCTGCCCCCGGGGGAAAACAGAGACAGGTTTCGATGATCTCAGCCTGGCGAGGCCCCCGCTCTCTGTCTCTCGGAGCTAATTGGAGATGAAATAATACGAAAGGTAAACAGAGTGCGGCTATTTTTATTAGTCAGTGAGGCTCCGTGGAAATCAGGGTGGGGATCCTGCAGCTGAAGACGGTAACTCCCGTTACCGTGAAACGTGAAAACCCTGGCGTGTCCCGATCACAAGCATGTAGGGATTAACTTTTTGACTGGGACCTTCTGAGAAACCTCAATCTCCGCTGACATAAATCTTGGAGCAAGAAGACGAGGTATCAGTGAAGATATCTAGCTGACAATCTGATTAACGAAAGGATGCAAAACTGTCACAAACGGACGAGTACCCGTCATTGTAGAAATGATTAATTCTACTGCTTATTTCTTTAATTCTGAAAGAAAATGGGAAAAAAAAACAAAACAAGGAACATTCTCTCCATTACAGAACAGTCTTCTGCAAGACAAGTATGACCTTATACAAGCAGAGTGATGATTACATTTTCTTTGAGTAAAAGAGTGTTGG
Source organism: Hiodon alosoides (assembly GCA_025775065.1). Classification (NCBI taxonomy): domain Eukaryota; kingdom Metazoa; phylum Chordata; class Actinopteri; order Hiodontiformes; family Hiodontidae; genus Hiodon; species Hiodon alosoides. The sequence continues at coordinate 14,364 of JAOYSI010045245.1, read as the reverse complement.
GGAAGTGCATTATCACTGGGTATTATTATACTGGATGGTTTCAATATTTCTCAACTAAACAATTCAATATTGAGTGAAACAATGTAATAGAGTTGAAATATATTAACTATTATTTAAATTGTTCAAAAAGCTCCATGCACATTACAACTTTGTGAAACAAAACCCAAATATGAACATTCTAGAAAATACAAACCGTGTCTCTTAAATCAAACTATTTCAATCTTTCTGATGAATCTGCAATGGGTTTCACAGTGATAAGACCAGGATTATAAAAGTCTAAAAGAGATAGAGATAAATTATCTCTTTCATATTTAAATTTATGGCAATCATATTGGACTTCTTAACATGCATTGAAATAACAGAGACTTTATTTACCTATTGGCAGAAACATAGACATATTTAAGAAAAAAAATTAATATATTTTGAGAGTATATTAATTGCTTGAAATGGTTTCTGATATTGACACGCAACTCTTAAAAGCAACTGTAAAAAACTATCCCAGCGGTAAAACTCCACCTCCAAGGCTTTTGTAAGGTTTTCCTCAGTTTTGCTTTGGGGCGGTGTCCTCTCACGCTCTGTTCATTTCTACTTTTTACCTTAGAGCTAAAAAGGGTAAACAGAGAGTTCAGATATTTATTTATGTTACCATGGCTTTATCAAAGGGTGGGGCCAGTACCATTCTCTGAATATCTGAAGTATATCTGAAGCATATCTGCTGTATACACACGCACACATTTTTTGTGAATATCTATTACATAAAATATTCAGTCAGGAAATCAGTCATTTTTCCAAAAATGTAGAAATTTTGTATCCAACTACAGGTGTAATTACAACTACAGGTGTAATTACAAAAAAAATACCAAGGACGAGAATGGGTGGTTTGATCCTTTTCAGTAGGGCAGAATTTTCCAGTAGCTATAAAATACTCTAAAATGCCAAAGGGCGGAGACTGCCGTTATCAGAGGCCCATTCATAAGTGTTCAGACAGATGTCACACATGCACTGCAGCTCATCCAGGACGCACAAGGGAAAGCAAGCAATGCAAAACAGCGAAAAGTAGAGCGAAATTCTCACAGAAAATAGGGCAGTTATTATTGTTACCTGTTGGAGTGTGTGTGTGTGATTGTGTGTGTGTATTCAAGTTATATGTTAAGGATTAACATGCTTGTATTTAGGATGAGTTGTCATAAATACATTTTCTGATTAAGGAATACCAATGTGTGCTGTAATGGCTAAGATCTTTGGAGGACCTACACATCTCTCAGTCATTACAAAAATCTTGTGAGGCTCCTGACACACTTCTTATCACTATGTGAACTGAAGGGTTTCTCCTAAAAAAACAGGCATGGTACCAACATTTGGACCAACTCCCTAGAACCAGCACCCAACTCCTCAAACCTGCCAACACTTCTAAACCACTCCATCCTGATTCCCACCTCTACTTCTTCTTCCCTGACCGGAGCCTAGTTTTGGTGCAGCCTTGGTAAACGCTCAGTGCCAATCCTATCTGTGCCATTGAATGACATAGGCATGCTGTGCCACGCGTCCGTCTCAAGAACACGTGCAGGAGAGGTCCGGGCACGCCCACCAGCACCGGCTGAGGATTGCGGTAATTATGAACATAATTTAACAGCCCGTGATCCCTCAGTAGGTGCTGGAAGTCGGGAATGGCGACGGGCGAGTGAACGTCGTCTCAGACCAGAGAGGGGCTAAAGGAAGTGCGAACGGAGGCGGAAGGGGGAGAAAAAGCGAGTCGGCGCCGGCAAAGGGGAACGCCGACTGCATTTACGTAAATGGAAGTTATATTCGTGTTTTCGTTGTATTGCTATTTTAGTTTGTTTCGTTTGGGGTGAACCAGGGAGGTGGATTCCTGACGAGCGTTTTGTTTTATTTACAGTGGATAAATAAAGCACCGGCAAGAGTTCAGGAGAACCCGGAAGTGTTGTTTTGCCGATAATTTCCGAGCCAAGCACGTCTACGAGCTACACATGCCAACCCTCAACGTTAGCCATTTCGTGATCATAATTAGCCTCTCTGAAATCTCACAAAACCCTAGCCTTAATTATTATGAATTTGTTTACCAAAATCGCATTTAGTAATGTTTGAAGGTCAAAGTATGTCTGAACATAGCCTGTGACCAGGTGCATCTCTTGGCTGATTGGTTTGCCCTTACAGATGTTGAAAGAATGGAAAACCCACTCGTATTTATAGTCAACAGGTGGATTTCTAAATGAATGCAGAACATCATATCATTTGAGAAAGATATGCAACACTACATTAAGAGCCTTATGTCTTTAATTTGACATGGTGGACAATACGTGGCAGATGCAAAATGCTTGCTTTTTTTATCCTTGGCCATGACCTTTTTGAAGTGCAAAGCTGGCACATTGTAAGGGTATTATGGTAAACAAAAGTACCCTTAATTAATGTCTTTATTAACCTCCTGTGTTTAGCCTTTGCATACTCAGCATTATCTAAATATATCCTTACCAGCCCCCTTTCCGATGTTTGGTGAGTGTTTATGTTTCTTAACTCTTGTCCTGCCCTTTAAACTTCAGGAAGTGTTAAGCAAATATTTGTGTAAGCAGGATAAGACTGCTTTCTTTCACAGATCAAGCTTTCGTTGCTACGCCATATGGGGAAATTAAGTTAATAGATCCAAATCTAAATAATATAATGTACAGGAGCATTTGAAATTGTAGTAATAAGATTTAGTTACACCTTTGTTAGCGGTTATTTTTCATGGTATTGTAGATGTTTCCCAAGCATCATAATTGGGCATAATTGCTTGCTTGTAGAGCATGGAAACTGTGCCTATGTAACAGGGGGATGGCAGTCAGTTGTGGGTACTGACCTCCAGCTTGTGATTAGGACATGCCTGTCGAATGTAATCTCTAGTGAAGGGATTTCTCCCCTAGCCCTAACCCCACGGAACCATTTCCTCCCCTAGCCCTAACCCCACGGAACCATTTCCTCCCCTAGCCCTAACCCCACGGAACCATTTCCTCCCCTAGCCCTAACCCCACGGAACCATTTCCTCCCCTAAACTGACATTCCCTAGGAATGAACGTCTTGGCCGTTATTTAAGAAGAGCAGCAATGAGATGGGAAGCTATGTGCACATAAAAGGTGATCTTGGATCAAGATCAGGAGCTAATCATTTATAAAGGAAGCCATGTCCTCTACACAGAGAGTACATGTGTACCCAGTCCAAAAGACCCGCCATTGTTTGCAAATCTGTGTTTGACAAATTAATAGTACAGCGTTCCTTGGCTGGAATATGTTAGTTTAAGCCGGCCTTTGTTGTGGTTTCCCTACAGAATGTATAAACCTTTTTTTTTTGAGTCTGTATGTGCTTGCTAAACTTGTGAGTTATTATCAACGTCCTTATTTTTTCAATCGTTTAGTGGTCATTTAACTGGGATTATTAATTTTTTTTTATTTTATTTTGGCAAGTCAAATGTTTTTTGTTTTTCTATTTTTATTCTTTATAATGACTTTTCCAATCCTATCATTAAACTGTTTTATATCTGTTTGTGCAATAATGTCCTGTTCTACTTTAATCCCTGGGCCCAGTCGTAAACTTTTAAGCCAGCAGGCTAGCAGGCCAGAGAGACTGTGACACCATCATTGTGTCTTTTGCAACTCCATACCATACCATTTTCTTCTCTTGGTTCAGTAAATCATCCCATATTTATCACATAGTTACTCTAAAATACACACAGACTGTTTTTCACTCAGTCTCTCAGGGGATTTAGGAATTGCTCGCTTGCTTGAGTTATCGTTATTTCTATTAAAAGCAATGGATGATCTTCTCTGGTGGCTGCAGAATTCTCTAAACTAGATGTATTTCTGTGACTCCTGACATATCCTAATGTGGGATTTAGACGTGGTTTTGAGCTTCCAGAAATGCAGTTACACTTACAGACTTGAGCAGTGCTAGCATAACATGCTAACATGGCATTATCCGACTTGTTTTTGTGTGAAGAATATGACTTTAATTTGGCTTTAGATTCATGCCCTGAATGCACAAATCATGACTCATCAGAAACATTTTATTACTACTCTAGGATGGTCAATATTGATTATAAAACATAAACTTTAAAAGGGGATGAAATCCTTGCTTGTTTATAATTTTAATCTGTTTAGTTTGATGAAAATAATATGAGTTCATATATTATGAACACCATGTGTTCAAATGTTTTCATTGTTTAATCAAAACTAATGAACTACCATATTAATAGCAAATACCTACACTGATAAGCTTTCTTTTTACAGTGGAAAATTCCAGCCAACAAACTGTGACAGACAGAACTGTGTAACAACGAGGGAGATATGCTGAAATTAGTGATCAGATTACCTTGTTCATTGCAACTGTAAAATTCAAGCTCTTCCCCCCCTCGCTAAAATCCTAACAGGGACAGTTGTAGTAAGTGTGAGCCTTTCAGGATAACCAAAACTGGATATATATTGTTTTTATTTATTTATTTATTTCGGTGGTTATCTCCTTACATCCATTCTAGATTTTAAAATATGCATTTTTTTTACTCCAGAACATACTGTCCGGCTGTGTATGGGTATGTTTGTATGGGTATAGTTATCTTTTCTTTTCTCACAGGTTGAATTTCACTACTAAAGAACCCATTGGCCATATCAAAATGACATACATTTATAATTTAGTCTGATTTTGTACTTTTCTATCATCTAATTCATCTAAGAAATCATTAGTAAGGCCAGATTAATTACTTAATATATACTTTATGTTTCAAAATACCTGACTCTGTTAGTTTTATTTATAATACATATTACATTTTTCCAGAGGACTCTCTGTCTAACTCTTTATTGGGTATTTCAGTTTTATTGCCAAAAAAACTTCAGAGTGTCTCAGCAGTTCATGTATGGGTTTGCACAGGCCTGAGTGAAGACGCCAATGTCTGTGCTTGAATGAGAAGTTGAGCCAGCGATGCGATCCTCTGAAGCTGACTTGAGACAAAACCCAGGTCAGCTACGGCTCCAGAGCCACGAGGCAGCCTTGTTAGCACAGCAGGAATTATCCAGATTCATGCTTGATTGATGACCAGGCCAGAAGCAGGCCCAGGCAGATACCAAGCCTTGGAGTCCAGCTTTCAAAGTAACCACAGTTAATCTCCAGGCTGATCCCTGGGCACTAGGCAAGGCACAGCAATACAGGTAAAAAGTAATACATAGAATTGGAATAGATGAATGTATTGACTTATTGACATAAGTGAGTATGCCTGGGAAAGAAGCCAGACTAATTCAACTCAATCAGACGAGTTATGTAACAGGTAACCCTTTCACACATACCAAATATATGAATGTGAACCTGAAAAACATGTGAGAGTGGAAAATAAAAAATAGAAAAGTAATTCTAATGTCTACGAAACAAATCGCCATTTGCTAAACATACCTTTGGCAGGCCAGGTACACTATCGACACACTTCTAAAACCAAAGCAGATGGCTCTGAGAGATCGCTGAAGAAAGTAAGATAGCAGCTATAGACTGACATTTATCATCACTAATAATCACATTTATAATAAGTCCACGAAAGGTAGCAAAGGCTGATCCCAAAACAGCTGAATGCCAACATGAAAGGGCATTTTGGAGAAGCTCAGATTTCAGAAATAATATCTAGCGTACTGGATAAAGGCTTAGCAAAAACAACTAAAACCTGTAATCAATACAGAAAAGAAGTGTCACTAAAATGCCCCCATGGTTGGCAACAATTCTGTCTGTAATGCTATATTGTATTTATTTCAGTTTCACAAACACACAGAAAACGCTTATGTTAATTAGTCATACCATATTTAGTCCTTGAGAAAATCTGTAACTTGATGTTAGTCTTCAATATTGCATGATATATATTGCAATAGGACACTTTCACCTACAATGCCAAGACATATCAGGCAACCTTATAAAGAAAGAATCATAATTAATACTTTAACATAGTTTTTTTAGTGTTGTATATTTCTAAAGTTTCAATATTTCTGGTTTCTAAATAAAATAATTACTTTGCACTTGACTTTGTTCAGGTGTGACTTTGCTCTTGACTTTGTTCAGGTGTGACTTTGCACTTGACTTTGTTCAGGTGTGACTTTGCTCTTGACTTTGTTCAGGTGTGACTTTGCTCTTGACTTTGTTCAGGTGTGACTTTGCTCTTGACTTTGTTCAGGTGTGA
>JAOYSI010045235.1:12144-27173 GCA_025775065.1 Hiodon alosoides | reverse complement strand
CACGACGCTCTTCCGTTCTAAGTCCATTCAAACCCCTAACAAATAAAATATAAACAAAATTGTCCGTGCCAAATAACTTTTAGTAAGTGCCCCCCCCCCCCCCCATCTTGGACATCTTGGAGTCGTTGTTCCACCTTTGCTGATCACCACTCCTCGTCAGCCAAGGTAAGCGGTTTAAAGGTCAGAGCAGGATGTATCTCAGCTGCTCATCAATATAGCCCTCACGCACGCATGCTCCCCCACCCACACACACACACACACATACACGCCTGGAAAATCAATGGCTTCCTTTATCTGTGTGGGAGTTGAGCTGTCCAATCAGCACAGCCCCCCCTCCCAGCAAGTCTCACTGCCGCTCCCATTCTGTTCAAAAGCTCGCCTCAGATTTGGTGGCCCAAAAACCTTGCAAACCACAATACAAGTCAACAACGCTCTGAATGGAAAAACAAGAAGTTGCAGTGTGTGTCTGTGGTGTCTGCACCTGTGTGCTAGAGCAGAAGTCAGCCAACCTGTTCCTGGAGTGCCATGACCTAACACATTTTTTAGGGTCTCTCAGAAACACTGAGTACCAGGAGCACTTGGTCCTATGGAGTGATTATTAAGATTATCAATCCAATTTGCCCATTTAGCTTGCCAACCACGTGAAAGACTTTTAGGTCAACCCATGTGGCTGTGTGGCTAAATCATTTAGCGGCTGGCTGGGATGCCACTTAATGATCCACTAGGATGTCCAAACAAAGTAAGCAATTCCAACCACTGCCTATTTGCTCTCGTTTCTGTCAATGGTATTCATGTGATGGTGTTCTCTTTTTATATTTATGTCTATTTTCACCTAGATTAATCAAACATGCAGTTAGTAGTAACCGAGAAATTAAATAAAGCGTGGATGAATGGAGGAGAATAAAGAACTGTGGTTGATAATCATGCTCCATAATTTGTCCAGTGGTTTCTCTGCACAAATACTAAACGGGCCGTTTAAATGAAACACTCACAGCATTTGCATCATTGTTTTTGACGTCGTCGTTTCACATTGCCGTTTTAATCGTTGTGCCACATCAATGTTTTAGTTGTCATTTCTCAAAGCTGTTTTTGTTGTTGCTTCACATATTTGTTTTAGTCATCACTTCACGTCATTCTTTTAGTTATCGCTTCACGTCATTGCTTTAGTTCTTGCTTCATACCGTTGTTTTAGATTCCGCTTCACATTGTTGATTAAGCTGTCGTTTTACATCATAGTTTTATTTGTCGTTTCACATCGTTGGTTTAGTCGCTGTTCACGTCACTGTTTTAGTTGTTGTGTCACATCGTTGGTTTTCCATTGTTTCAATAAAGTGTTTCGGTCATTTCACTCACTGTTTAAATCGTTGTTTCACATCGATGGTTTAGTCACTGTTTCACTTAATCGTTTTAGTCTTTGTAGAATTTGCTTTATTAGCTTTAAACTTCATTTCTGACTTGCCGATCCCCCATCCAATAAGAAAATAAACATTGCATCATTTAAACAAAACAAATTTTTCCCAGTGAAAAATTCCAGAACAAATGTTCCTGTTGGTGTTGTTAGGGTGCCATGACCTCATTTAGATAAGACAATGGGACACTTAAACTTGTTTCTCCAGGACAGGCATTTCAACTCCTCGAGAACACTGATTGCTATTGTAGCCTCCTTAACAAATTAACTTGGCTGTAGGAATTTCGATGCAATGCGTTTATTCCGTTTCACAAAATTCTAGAATTTAATCAGAATCTGAGAAATTAATTAAACATACCATATTAACCTGAAGTGACTCCTACTGCTCATCTATTCAAACAGCAATTATTTAAAAATACCATTCTTTTGTGATATAAAACAAGCAACAAAATTCTTCCTACTCAAAACCCCATGCACCATTTCATCGCACTTCATACCACACAGATCCTTTTATACAACAAGATTTCCAGTAAATATTGTATGAATAACATTTGAATTCCTCATGTTTGTTTCAGCCGCCCGGTTGTGGGATGAATACGGAGCTCAGGGTTATTTAAGCTCATGCTAGTGGACGTGCATGGCCGCTGTTTCAAACAAAGACCGCAGGGATGATGCTTAACAGTATGTCCAAGGCCACGGGATAATCTTACTTAATTTTATACACACCCCTCCCAAGCAGTAAAACAACCTTCTCTTTGGTATGAAGTGTAGTAACAGATTATGAAGGAAAACCATTAAATATTCATGTCATTGTAAATTGAATATTTATGTAACTTCAGGCATGAATGGAAAAAGAAAAACCCAAATAAATAAAATTATTTATTTAGTGGCACAAGATGGAAGCCTGCATTCTTCTCTACTTTGAAGTCTTCAGGCTCATTATACTGGACCGACAGTATAAATATAAAGAAGGGAAAAATTTGCAACATGTCAAAGGACATTATCTCAATATACTTATTTTTAAGAATGCTCTCCATTGGACGCAATGGACTGTATCCCATTTTCCTCCCACAGATGAAGTGTGTGTTTGTGTGTGTATGCTGCGGCCACACCACAATAATCAAGGAAGTACGTAACTGCAACGTTTAGGAGAACTCAATGTTGCATTTATCAGTACTACTGAAATACCTGACTTGACAGGTTTCATGTGGACCGCAGTTAGGAGGAGTTGGTTCCCTGGTTGTCGTTTTTGCTCATCGGAGACAAAACATTAAGACAGGATCCTTGTTTGCATCTTTTTCCAATGAGGGATTTGTGATCTGGAAGTCGACAAAATCGTCGGTCATTGAAGCCGTAAAAAATAAATCTGTTCTCAATGGTGAATTCAGTTTTATTGTGTAGTTCATGAAATAAAAACTCTCTGTAGCACGCAAGGGCGTACTTAGTCCGACTAAGAAAGAGGGGAGAGTTTTTGTCCTTTAATTGGCATTTTTAGCAAACTGAATTATTATACCCACAAATTGTCAAAATAAACACAGAATCAAAAATAAACTGTAACAGCAACCAAAACCTCCCATTTCCGGAAAAACGAATCACAAACAGTTTAAAGAATAAATCATATACTTCGCAGTCTCTTTAAAGGGCCTGGGATTGTTGGCACCTGAATATGATTACCATTAGTGGAACCACACTCAGGTGCATAACGAGGTAAAAATTAGAGGGCGTGGTCTCCCCTCTCAGTGTTGCTGTCTTTCAATTTTTCTCCCGGCTTGAGGGCATGGCTGCCAGCTGCTTGCCACACTCTCATCAATTAAGCCACATATGTGCAAAGCCAACCATCTGACTAATCCAAGCATTCACTGCTAGTGACTATTTTCATGAATAGACCTCAAATCAAATCAAATTAAATTATTTTATCGACCTAAACGTTAACTGGCGTTTTTGATTTCCAGTAGAATCGCAAACTGTTTTAAAGGACAGCCCTTAAATTTGAAAAACGACGCAGTTCCCACTAGGTGTTATAATGGCTCGTTTGGAGAGATGAGAAAACAATATGGGACAGTATTTTTAAATACGCACACACACACACACATGCATATATATATATATATATATATACGTTACATTATTATTTAACAGTAACGTTACACCCAATGAAAATAATACTACCATAAATGTATCGTAAACTGTGATTTTTTTTTTTCATGATCAAAAATAAAAACGTATTTCAAAGATATCTCATGTGCACTAAGCCGTGTTCGGTCCCCTGGCCGAGCAGAAATCGCGCATCATCTTGGTTCAGTAGACACTCACAATTATTTAATACATTCCAGACCGGTACCATGCAGCGCTCTGTAACCTCTTACTCCGTTCTATCACTTTATTAGAAGTCATTCAATAGCTGGCGCTTTCTTCAATACTGTAGTCCCATGTCTGCTGATTTCTGGCAGGTGCTTCCCAGGACATTACAAATTGCAGAATGCATCTGTTGACAGTGATTCTCCCTCCCAGGTTACGAGGGATCCTACACCAGTGTGACACAATACACAATAGTCGAATGACATTGATCACGGAGATGAAATAGAAAAATGAGTCAATCACGGAGTTTATTTAAATTTAAACAAATATCCCAAAACCTCAGAGTATCGCTTCCAGGTGAGACTGGACAAGTGAGTGACACCTTTTAAAGCTCTACATACCAGACATGTAACACCATCTGCGCTTTTAACGATCGTCTGTGTAATTTACTTTTGCCCCTGTCGACGGCGACGTCTGCGACATCTTTGGAGAACGAGAGATAAAACACATGGCAAACCCTCTCACGTAGTCCTTGTATAACTGAGGCCCACTATCATTTTATTTACTGAGAGGGAAGGTTACCGTTTGCTGTTAATTTGATTTTGCTGCACATTGCTGTCTGTTTACTTGTGGGCACCCGCGGTACCGGCTGAACTGGCGGATCCCGAGTGCTCCTGGCACAGGCATTCGTTAAGAGACGGTCCAGCTCCCATCTTGGGAAGGGGGCTTGTTGCACCTTACGTTCCTGCTGGCAGCACACGAGACGGCCGCTTCCAGTTGGAAGGGAGGTACAGAATTGACAGAGACCAGGTGTTAGGGGTTGGGGGGGGGGGTGTCCCTGGCAAATCTTACCACAGAAAACAACTATACTCTTGGACCATACGTATGGCACTTAATATGCAAAGGATTTAGGATTCATTAAAAGCCCACCAGCCTCGTTAGGACAGAAAAAGCATCTGTTCCCAGGCTCTGATCCTGAAAGTCGCCAGTGTTTCTCATCAAATGTTGCAGATGTTGGCCGTAGCTGAAATTTCATGCGACGCAAGGGGTTATGTCGCAAAACTGGAGCCACGTTTGATAACGAGCTCACATGCAGACCCACACACGGATCAGTTTTCTTCTTTAATTTTGACAACATAATGTGACAAATAAATTAGAGCCTAATGGGAACAGCTTGAAGTATTCCAGCGACTGAAACTGGAAAAATCACACTAATCAGTACAGTGGATGTCGAGTTCCCTTCCCACGCTGGAAACGCTGTGTCCGACTGCAGATGCAGAAGCTGGAGGAACGGCGTGCTCGTTCGCAGGTTGCATGCCTCCCGGGACACTCCTGGGAGCTGTGCTAGCAGGCAGCAGGCACACAGATGCCGTTGCAGGGCTTGTCACAACAATTCCTTGAGTGCCCGGTTACACGATGATGAGACTCCGAGTAAACTCACTTTTAAGCAAAGCACTACACAGATTGCATTTCACGCTGGAGAGGTAGAAGTTACAATATAAAGAGCACACACGTGCACCTGTGTTCCTACACACACACACACATACACACACACACATACACACTCTCACACACACACACACTGTCCAGGAGCATTTTACTAGTCTGATGCAAAAGGAAATTTATACTTTGTATTGAAATCAAATACAAGTATGGGGAAAAATAAAATAATGAATAATAACTAAAAAATAACTATTGAAATTTCTATAGGAAGACTTACAAATGCTTTGGAATTTCCCGGAACATTCCGTTTGTGGGATTCCATCACCCTCATTCTTTAGTAAATGAGATTAATTGAAAGTGTACAGCAGGAACCTGAGACATTTACATGTGATAACCTGCGATCATGTAATCATTAAAACTTTACCATTTGTTTCTCGTGACTGACAAAATGGTTTGTCTCTATTGTTTTTCTACTTGTTAATAAGCAATGACGTTTCTTGTATTTTATAATGACGCTGTTTTCAGAGCCTTGATTAGATAATGATTTAATTTGAAATGTTCAAAAGTGTAGTTGTTCAGACCCAGTATCCAAACACTGTTTTTATTAGCTCTTTAATAGAAGAAAGTAGACTGGTTCTGATTTGTCTGTACAGACTTATACAGTACAGAATTACCCCGAGCTCATCTTATTTATGTTATTCCTATTCTCTTTTTATGTCCTCCTATTCATTTAATCATATTTTATTAGTAGTAATTGTGTGTTGTGATCTACTTCGGGCTGTGCATTGTTGAATGAAGTGTTATACACGAATAAATGTAAGTGTTTTATTATTAATAATAAGAAGAAGAACAATCACAATAAAAACAACAATCATAATAATCAGCACAATATACGTCTTCTAGAAGCCATTATAGAGTGGAGGCTTCAATGACAGCAACACCCTATTCAATGTAATTCATTCCATTCTCTGACTATTAAAAAATGACGAAAACAAAAACATTGCCTTTCCACTAGATTGAAGTCTGGAGCTATTTGTCATTAGCGAATATCTCTGTAAACCAACACATTGATTGCCACTAATGACAAACAGGTGTTCTAGTGTGTTCAATTAGAGATTGCAGTTTACACATTCATCACAGAAATACACATATAATTTTGGTAAATTTGCTAAATTAATGAATGCAGATTTGTGACTGCCACCACTAATGAATTTTAGATGACTTGATGGTTAGATTTGGTTTGTGTCACTTCGCCTATTGACTAAACCATGTGGGAATCTGCTGAAACTATTTGCTATCTACAACCTCAACACCATCCCCTTCTTTGAACAAAATCAGACATTTACAAACACAGGCCGGCACCAAATCAAAAATTTGGCTTAACAAAAAATATTAAATTAAAATTTTTTGTAAGTACGTAATTTTTTTTTCTACTCATAAAAAGAAAACACTGTTAAAAACCATTATCTCAAGTGCGATTAGCGGGAGAGGTTATGGCTAGTTGATGGTGTTAAGAATATGAGTTCAATCCTCTGTATATAAACTTAACTCAGTTGCGGCAAAGATTCACTTGCCCGCTATAGGAGCGTTCAGAATTAGGAGAGTTTAAACCCACTCCATTTATCGACGCTAGAGTTAATCCTGGCAGGGGAAACACATTTCCCTGGATTCATCTGGACAGATTGCAATGCTTGGTTGATACGACAAGTTCTCCCAATTTCCCCACCTAAACTTTGTCTACACCTCATTTGCAGCCAATGTTAGATTGAGCCTTTGTTTACTCTGTGTTTGGTTTACTCTCATTGGTTCCCATCGTTTCCCACAATTAATTTCACATCTGCCGGCTGTGGGTTTGTCCTTCCAAACTCTTCATAACACAACATACTTCCTAACATACTTTGCTCTTTCCCTGAAGGAATTAAGAAATATATTTATAAATAATTTGATTAGTTTTGAGTCAAGGTGCTTGAGTCACAACGGGATTGTGCATTGGAAATATATATTTTTTTTATTTTTATTTATTTTTTCATTGGATAAAAAGTAGCACATGTACCTACCTTATTAATGAGCAGGGTCCTGTTAGTTACAGAAAAGGTCTGGAGGGGAAAGAAAGTAAGTTCAGTTAAGTTGGCTTGCTAACTTTGTTTGTTTTATGGGAACCATATAACTTCTGTGATATAATAATATTATAAGTTCGAGCAATAAAAATACATTTTTTACACTGTCTGTTTATTTTTGAGAAAATGGCTTTCACCTCGTATCTACTAACACCCATACTTCAGATTCTAGGGAACATTTACATAACATATGACATCAATAACATTTAAATTCAGCATTTTATTATGAAGCAGTGTTTTATTAGAGATATTTTATCCTAGTGATATTAAAGCGAAGTAAAGAGAGATGTGGAGTGGAATGTTTTATATTGTTATACCAAGCACTGCACTTTATTACGGTGTGACTGTGGTACTAAGGACCACACAGGCTCTCACTCACTGGCTCCTTTACAACACATAACCCTGTAAGCTTGATGTGTGCTCACCAACCATCTTCAATACTTAGTGTCCAGTCTACTTCAGCCACATAATTACACTAACATGCACCCTCCCATACGTCCCAATTTCAATGTTGCAGTAGTAATAGTTAATTTATTTATCCACCATGGGGAAATGGCAAAAAAATTAGCTATATGGCTAATTTAAGTAAAGTTTTTTTTTTTTTTTTTTTTTTCGATTGTTATTACAACTTACATTGTAATGTAAAAATGTAATGTAACTAAAAAAGATTTGTTTCAGCAGTTGGTAACATATTTTTTCCTCGTGGTACATTTATAAAACACTTATAAACAATATAATTGGACGTAATTGGTTAAATATAATGGACCTATTTAAGTTGCCACAGAAAGGTTAATTATGCTTACATAATAGTTATGTTAGCTATCAGTAGACTAGTGGTCCACATTATTGTAAAATACAAAACTTGATTATTGGATACATTTGCAGCTGTTATTATGCTGTGGACGAGTAAAAATTAACATGTAAAAAATTAGCACATCTAAGACCTGGAACTAATGTCGCTAATATCCTCCAGATCGCCACAGTAGGTCAGAGTTATGGAGACCTTCGTCTTCTTCCATGTGCACTTAGGTATCTTCTAGCCCACATAATGTGCCTTTGTCTCTAATGTCTATGAGCCATCTCCAGGCCAGCAGATTAGCGTGGGATGTAAGATGTTCCTTAGCGACTGTTGCTGCCCACATCGCTGAAGGGCTAAGTGCTAGCTCAGAGACGTGGTCCTGAAAGCACTCTCAGAGGCATCATGAATCATTGGCAATAACTTGAACTATGTCTCATGGTCCTTTGGTCGTTTTTAAGACAATTTTTGTCCTCCCAGGGGTTTAATGTTTGTTATGTTTATGTGATATGAAGTGAATTAGTCTTTGCAACCAGCATTACACTGTCAGGAATCGTTTTGCTTGTAAGGAGGGAGTGTGTGTGTGTGTGTGTGTGTGTGAGAGATAGATATTTTGGCGACATTCTGTAATGAAGTAGACAATAAAGTATTGAACTGAAAAAATATATTGTATCATACAGTAAACTGGTATTTTAAATGAAGTTTAGCGTTGAGGTAAGTTGGAAAAATTGCTTAGAACAAGTTTACAATTTCTGTTTCTGTTACAATGGCCTTAAGACAATATCAATGTGATTCAACTTGCGAGAATACTCAATTACACTGTCTTGTCAACCTTTATCTTTGCAAACATCAAAATCCCAGTACACAAAAAAAGAGAAAATGAGGTATTGATTTACCTTGCTTTCTTTCTTTTCTTCTTTGCATTCGGCGGACAGAATTGTCATTCTGCAGTCTAATTGAAGGTCAGTTTATGTTTCTCTGTCAAAGCCACTTTCCGCTGCTGAGAATCATCCCAGCTAGGAGCCAAACCAGGTGCTTCGCCCCTGCGCCACAGGTCTCAAACAGTTGGATTTTAAGCCATTGTGCGGAAAATGGCATTCTTAAACCCCAGTGCTATGCACCGCCAATGTGAAATTAATGGAATAAACACAAGTTCAACTTTCATTTCCTGCCCATCCTTATAGTTTATTGAGTGACCGCGTGAGGGTCAAAGTTTGGATGTTGAACAGCCTCAGTCGATTCAATTGGTGCGTAAATATATCTATATATTTATACTCTCAGCAGCAGATGGGCAAAACTAAAATATAAAATATACCTGACAATATCCCTGCAGATTTGCATGTGTTTCCTCATATCTTTGCGTGTGAGCTTAAACTCTTCATCCAGTTAAACCCCAAAAAAACGGGTTTTACGCACAAGTGGTCGAGATCGGCTGTTGATGAACAGTTCAAAACTCTGAAACTTGAAAACTTTTCTCGACCCTGCTTGGATCCTGTTCAAGGGGAACGTTGTGTCAACAGACAAGACAGACTGCCCTAGCATCGGAGCCTGTTGGTGCTCATTGCCAGTTGAACTGACAGCAAAACAAATTTTTTAAATGCCTTGCCCACTTCACCATTGTTAAGGTCTATCACCCTTAACAGAACAAAGTAATTGCTGTTGTCGATTCTTTTGGACGGAGATAAATACAGAAACATATATATATATATGCTCAGGGGAATTGCTGGGCAATAGGCTCAGGAGTATGAAACAAAGCACATCAACTCATTACTTATTTAGTTGCTGATCTCATTAATTAGTTATGTTAGAAGGGCACAAAAAGATGAGAGGAGATTAGGTGGTTGGTATATAATATAGAACGGTTATATAATTTGTTTCTAATGTTTTACTTGAAAGACACATATTTAAATATCCCCATTAACGACTTCATCCTTCATCCTGGTTTTTGGCAAAAAACTCTACTTTACAAAGCAGTATTATTTTAGTTTTTTTTAAATGCTACATGAGCCCCAGGTGCGGGTTCGAATCAGATGATGGCGACCGTGGTCGGGAGAGCACAACTGCACCGCACGATTGGCAGAGCGCAGCTCGGGTGGCGGTGGGTGGATAATCGGCTGGGCTCCTCTCGCCTCGATGCTAACCAGCACCTCCTGGTGGCCTCGTCTGGCGGTGCCTGCAGACCAGAGAGACGGCCTGTGCTCTAATCGGTGGGGAACCTCTCGAGCTACTTTATAAGAACATAGGCTATTGAGGAAATATTATTATTATTATTATTATTATTATTATTATTATTATTATTATTTATTTGCTTGTTTATTTATTCATTTTTATTTGAAATCGTATTCCCTTTGTGGAATTGCTGTTTGCTTGTTAGGACCAAACATGCATGGTTTCACAATCAATTCTTAACATCATTTACTGACTATTAAACAATAATTTTAACTCGGAAATTCAGGATCTGCATAAGGCCTTGTATAATTCCCTTGCAGGGTTTCACTGTGATTTTTTTTTTTTTTAAACCAATGAATGATCACTGGTTTGAACGAAATGAAAATGGTCTAGACATCTCAACGATCTATAAACATAATTATATAGAACTTAATTCAAAATCAAATCTGAAAAAACAGCTTGTGGGGAGGAGGGGAGGCAATCAGACACTGTAGAAGGACTAAAACTATTGTGAGGCTCTATCTCTGATCGAGAATGCATTGACTGAGCATCGTAACCAGAGCTTGTATGGATAAACACCTGCCCCTCTGATCAGGCCCTTTCTCCATTCCGATTGTTTTATTCCTTTGTACCGCTGATTAAGAAGCATGTTTCACCCTGCACAATGCTATTTGAGATCTGAGGGTCTATTCTTCAGAGGGAATAGAAATTCACACATGGCCTGTTCAAACGGGGTGGCCTTTTCAATTACAAATGGGATACCTTTGCTTCAAGAAGGATGGGTCCTGTGTGCTGTTCATTTTATGTCTTTTCTCTAAAAAAGAAAACAATAGGTAAATATCCCATATATAATTTTATTCCATATGTAATTTATAAAATTTCCTCTGGAGAAGTGTTGCGGGCATAGTAAAGATACTACATGAAGAGAAGTCTGTGTTTTGGAATTTTGGAAGCAGTCGTGGAGGACAATCCGGCCAGAAATCCGTGCAAGTGCGCGGTATTCCGCATTTGAGGTACACAAAGCGGCCACGCATCTATGGAGACCACCGATCGCGCTGCGATTGGGGTGCCGGTGGGACGACTAAGCACAGAATGTCGAAATGCAGAACAGGTCCCTGAACATGAGGCTCACACTGCAGGAAATCTGGTAAGGCAGACCACAACGGTCGCAGCAGGTGGTAAGCTGATCTGGAAAAAAAAATTAATTCATTAATTATTAGCGAAGGTCTGGCGGACGAGCGTCCAACAAAATTATCATGTGTATCTGTAATGATAAGGAACAAGGCATTGTGCATCGGTAATAATAATTTAACAATTACCGGACGCTGAAATACAGACAGAATTGTCTGCTTACGGATTAATTTCTCCGCTCTGACAATTTAGCAGGTGATTACTAATGATCTTCAGAGAAGTGCTGTCATACACTGGTTTACTTAACTTTAATTTTGACATAACATAGTTTATAGATTTTTCAAACAACAACCACTAAAAAAAAAAGCCACGGATCAAATTTGTGTGGATCCTCCTTTAGTCACTGATTCTGATGCACCTCTGCCCCGTTCTGGTTATGTCACCGTTTGCCTTCACACTTGGTTTTCCGTCAACTTCTAGCTCTTATAAATTATCCAATTAGCATTCCACAGACCCATGTGCAGTGTTTTGCTCACTCCGTTTCCACTGGCCCAGCACCTCCCCACTTGGTTTTCTGTTTGTCATGTAATCCTTGCACTTTTCCCCAGTCGGGGCGAGTTCTTGTTTTTGTAATCTGTTTTTGAATTTGTTTTAAAGTAAGTTAATAAAGATCATGCTTCGCTTGGGTTCATCCTTGCTTTGGTGCTCCAGCACAGCGTGGCAGGTTATTTTTTATTTTACTAATCCAAGCTTCATGTTTATATTGTATTGAACTATTTATCATACTTTGTCGTTGATGTTGTTTGAAAGTTGTCTGCTATAAAATTTTGATAGAGAAGAAAAAAAATGTTGGCTATGTATGCTTTTCAAAGATGAAAAGAAAATATATTCAAAATAACATTCTATTTGAATTGGTAGGCTAGCTGATGTTAGTAACACATGATGGATTGTTTTACCTGATTAAGTATTTAAAAAGTCAATCAGTGAATTCGAATTCATTTTTATTTAAGTTATTCACAAGATATAAATTAACAAAAAAAAGAAGCTTTTTGGTTGCTTTCGAGCCACCTGTCTCGTCCACACAGCAGACAGACTGCACAATCGATTCAGTGTCGATTGGAGGAGAGGCAAATTATTCTTGACGTCACTGCCAGGGAGGCAACGACTGAAGGGTTTTGTACACTTTTATCATTGTTCCTGTATAGGGTTTTGTATACTTGTGTCATTGTTTAGGTCTAGGTGTGCTTTCGTTATTCTTGCTGTACATGGTTCTGGAACTTCACAGGGAGACATTTTTGAGAATTCCATTTTCCTGAGTCACATCACATTTGTTGTATTGTATTGTGGTCTGGTTAATCAAATATAACCTTTTCTTTGGTGAGCATAATTGCCACGACCACCGTGAATGTTTTTGGTTAATTAACCAGCAGATTCAGTGCACTACTATCGTCTATATAGTTTATGTTTCAACTTTATACTTTATATTTTAAGAGACCAGCTGATCAAGATGTATTAACCAAAGTCGAGCATGTGAGGTAAATGTTCAGAGAGAATGTTCTTTGTCTTTGATTCATATCAAAAGAGGCAGAGCATATTAGACAAAAGAAACTGGTTGTGTGGAGCTCTTCATTTAATCCTTTCGGAGACACTAAACGGAGACAGAATGGCGATGAGACCACCTGGACACTTTTCTGGAGCAGCGATCCATCAGAATCACCTCCCCTTTGTGTTCCTCTGAACCTTCTCAAATAAGAATGGGCAGTCAGTGGGAGATTTCAATTCATTCTTTCAATTGGGCTCTTATCTTCCGTGATGGGTGTTCTCCTGGTTCCCCGTTCTATAAAGCGATTGGGAACCGCCACTGAATAGGCCTGGATTGCGTCATCTGAAAGCATACCATTAGCGCATAATTGGTGCCCTCACATTGATGACTTGGCATGTTCGGGGAACAGTGGAATGTCTAAGCTTTGACAAGTATGAACCACGCTGGCTGGAAATGTCCAGGTCCTGAGCTAAAGCACGGTTTGTTTATTACTCCGGTTTGTTTCAATTAGTTAACCGTATGACTGACTCATTTTAGGACATTTTAGGTCGAAATCTCTCCAACCATTTTAAGATCAATGCGAATATTTGGCCAAATTTCTTTGCATCAGTAACTTTCATAAAGGTGTCCTGGGACAATTCCCAATAGGGGGGTGCACAAATATATATCTACAGTGTGATATTTATGTACTGTTCCCCCAAAATAAATAGCCTAATTCCCACCAGCACATACATTTAATTGCTTTGTATTGTATTCATTTTTTTTATATATATATAGGAAGAAGACTGAGGAATTTGCTGTCTTTTCTCACACTACTGAAATATAATTGTCAAACAATAACTAACACACTGTTCATTTTTTTTACTTTTGAGTTTTCTTTCACATCACTCATCAGTAGTGCTATGGTTGTGCATTGCTATTTTTCACAACGAGCAGGTAAACTGTGCAATACCGTGTATACACACACGGCTCGGACCTATCCATTTAATGTATACGTACACACACACACACACGCACACATATAGTTATATAGTTCATGAATACTGTTGGAAAATGTATGCAGAGAGTAATTGAGGACTACTTTTCCGTTTAAAAAAATGAAAATGCTTGACAAGTATCATGAATATTTATATGACACAAAATATT
Source organism: Hiodon alosoides (assembly GCA_025775065.1). Lineage (NCBI taxonomy): Eukaryota > Metazoa > Chordata > Actinopteri > Hiodontiformes > Hiodontidae > Hiodon > Hiodon alosoides. Next base: position 13,122 of record JAOYSI010045235.1, on the reverse strand, counting down.
GACCTGAATCGTTTTTTTTGAATAGTCTACATTTTTATGTGACTACCCATTAAAATGGCCCATTCAAAGCACTGGGTTTATGCCCTCAAAATTAAGCAATGAAGATTTTGACGAGACTGAATTTTTGCATCTGTCCCCCCACATTCATCAAACGCCAAGGTGAAAGAAAAGTGGCCGAAGAAAGTTGTGGTTGGTATAAATATTCATTTTTCTTAGTCCTGAATCCAACTTTCCTCCACTACAAAGACTTTGCATATTCTCCAAACTTGTGATGTCATTCACGGTCCGCTGAGCAGACCACCTCCCCATGTGCCTGAACAGCTGGTTGGAATGCTGACCTCTCACCAAAAACTCTCGAAAAATAACCCTTTGTCTGCTCGCTGTCAATTTCTTGATCGCTTATAAGACTTTCAGATGACTTCTAACGCCGCCTTAGCCCGGCTGCATGAATAATTTATTACAATGGTGGCCTGGTGCTGCAGGCCCAGGGGTTTTTGTCTAAACTCTCTGGGCTGCATCCATTCACTTTGCGGCGCGTCCGAAAATGTCAGGAGCACGGTCATCTTGATGTGAAAACTTCGCCTACGCGACCGTCTTCACAAGAGACCCGCCAAAGCTGTTTTTCCTTGCTGGAGCCCTTAGTTCAACAGCTGCCAATTCCCCAAGAAGGACTAATGTCAAATGCTCTAAAACTTTTTTTCTTTTACAAACATGGCCCTTTTGGTTTGTTATCAAGATCAGCACTGCTGTCGCAACCGTCACACTGGGAGATCATTTATTCATTGAGGTTAGTTCCCCGTTTCATTTCATCAGACAATGAGTTTCAATCACTGGGTCTGAATTCTGCCTTCGCTAGACCGTTTTCCCACTGTCAAAATGTCCTCTCTGTCCCCTCTAATAGCCTTTTGGTTTTTCCCTGTGTCCATGGAAACTTCGGTATTGACCTTGCTGCTGTGAAATATCGCTTGTCACTTGCGT